>JANTCA010003153.1:0-10941 GCA_024741275.1 Chironex yamaguchii | reverse complement strand
GTAGTAGTAGTAGTAGTAATTGTAGTAGTGGTAGTAGTAGTAGTAGTAGTAGTAGTAGTAGTAGTAGTAATAGTAGTAGTAGTACTGGTGCAGATTTAATTTATTTGCTGTAAAATTAAAGAGCTATTGCAAGTTTTAATTACTTAACAGGACCAGTAACGTATTGCAGTAATGTTGGTTTATAAAAGTGTGATATTAGCACTATGTTTAGTAGCATTATTCTTTGATACTACGATTAGCATCAGTAGAAGCATTAGCTGTAGTGGGAATATTACAAAACGATTATCGATTAGATTTGTTTTGTCTGTAGATATTTATACGTATTTGATAAGTATTTTCGTAGTCTTCATCTGTGTTATTGTTGTCAGTTTACTGTATAAAAATAGAGTACACTAAAGGAAAAATGCATTATTCATTGGCTAGGAAGCAAAGAAGTCAATATGAAAATGCTATTTATTTCGTTTTTAATAAGCAAAGTTGTCGACTTTGGTATGATTTAAAGTATTTTATCTATATCTTGGCAGTTTTAGGTTTCCAAGTTAGATAAGAAGCCATGGCGTTCAAATCACTAATCATTTATACAATGATAATGTAGGCAGTATTTTGTTGCCCCTTTCTTATTTTGGCCAACTAACATTTTGAAGTTGTTAAATTTGTTAGGAGCATGGGACGCAAAAAGGCAAATTCCGTGATTCCACAAGGCATCCTAAATGTTTGCCGTAGGAAGAAAATGGGACGCGTGGGTACATCGCAGGGTCTCTATTATGTCTGCTTCGTAATAGTAGATCGTATGATTTGTAGAAGGTGCATTTCCCAATAATCACTCGTATGATTTGCAGATTTAAACAACTTATATTAATCTGTGAGTATGTCAAGATGTAGGTGACACTTTTTCAGGCTCTTACTGAATTTAATCTGGTGCAACACAGCATATGTGTTACATCCAAGATCTTTTTTCAGATTATATAGAACTTGAGTCACTTGAAAAGGTTAGACTAGCCAACAATGAATTTGAGCTACGTATAGGAGAAGGAAATGTAAAATGTAAAAGTAGCGTATCTGGTGATAGTATTACAATAAATAATGTGTTACATAATTTTTGCCTGATTTTAGCCAGAATTTGCTTCCAGTTAGTAAAATTGCTAATAATAGATATAATGTTAAGTTTATAAGGAACAAATGCTCTATTTATAGGTGTGGTACTCGTACACCAGTTGCAGTAGGAACAGTGAACGAGGCAGGGAATCTATACCTGTTGTGTATGTAGTTAGTAGGGATCAGAAAGCATGTGTAGTAGAGGCAGAGCAAGGTTTAGGGTTGTGGCATGAAGAATGGTGCAAATTTCGACTGACTCACTTGCCAAAATTCAGAAGAGAAGAGATGGTTAAAGGTCGGAATATTAAGTCAAGAGGTAAGAAGATATTTTATGAAGGATCCAAATTGCAAGAGATCATACATTATGATGTGTGTATTGGTGGCCATATTTTTCTAGATACACTAAGCTGTACTTGATGCATGAAAAAGGTGAAGTTTTAAAGCATTTTAGGGAGCATGTTACTATGATGATAAGGCAGACGGGAGAAAGGGTTACAGTTCTGCGATCAGATAATGGTAGTAAGTACACCAATAGGCTGAAGAGCAACTTTCTTAAAGAAAAGGGGATTTGCCGACAGCTAATTGTGCCGCATTCTCCACAGTAGAATGAAATGTCTGAGAGAAAAAATAGGTCTATACTCGAATGTGCAAGAACGAAGCTGCTCTATGCTGCACTGTCATATGCCTTTTGGGCTGAAGCAATTAATACAGCAAAATTCAAAATCCTAAATTCTTGTCCACGAATTGCTATCCAGGGCAAAGTGCCCTTTGAATTCCTGTTTAATAGAATGCCGTCACTTTAGAGTGTTTAATTGTAATTGCCATACAGTTACACCAAAGAAGAAGGGGAAAAAGTGAGAGCTCAAAAGTGTAAAGCACTATTTTTTAGGGTATAGTCAAGACTTATCGTCTTTTTAACCCCTGTACAGAGAAGGTGGTTTCTAGTTAGATAAGAAGGAAATGGGTTGTAGATGGGTTTTAAAATTAAACGTGGTGTAGATGGAGGTATAGATTGCTAGAAAGCTAGGTTGGTAGCACAGGCATATTGTCAACAGCCCTGAGGAGATTTTGTATGGACCTTTTCTCCTGTAGCTAAAAATAAATCCGTTCTTACAATCTTAGCGATTTCCAACCATTTGAATCTAGAAATATATCAAATGGATGTGTAAACTGCTTTCCTCAAGGGCAAACGTAGTGCGTAAATCTACATGAGACAGCCGGAGGGCTCTGAAAAAGAGGAAAAGAGGACCTAGCCTGTAAGCTTGAGGGGAGTCTTTATGGTCTAAAACAGGCTTCTAGGTGCTGGTACCTTACGATGGACGGTTTTGTGCATGACGAAGGTTATCAACAATCTTACAGTGATATCTGTATTGATAATTGAAGTCAGTGGGAGATGGACTTGTAATCTTATCTTTGTTTGTAGATGACATTATTATCGCTGGAAATAGTATAGAGATGGTAGAGAAAGATGGTAGAGAAAAGCCAAAGCAAAGGTTCCAGATGAGCGACATGGGAGAAGTAAAATTTTGTCTTGACTTGGAGACTGCGAGAGACGGAAAGAGCAGAAAAATGCGGATTTCAGAAAGAGAGTATGTTGAATCATTATTGAAAATGTTTGGGATGCAAAACTCCAAACAAGTGAGCACACCACAAGATCTGCCTGCTTACTTGGAGCGTTATAATGAAGCCCAACTAGGTCATCTGCGGAGGTACCAACAGGCAGTGGAAGCAGTTACCTATCTTGCCTGTGGCACCAGGCCAGATCTCTCATCAGCTTTAAATTCCGTTAATCACTTTGCTTCTAATACCAGTCAGGACCATTGGAAAGCAGTGAAGAGAACATTTATATACTTGCAAGGTACGAAAAATTATGGTCTTTTTTAAGGCAAGGATGACAATGTTGTTAGCTTAGATAGCTGTTTAGATTCCGACTGGGTTGGCAGCTCGGATCGTAAGTCAAAGTCAGGGTATCTGTTTCAAGTTTGCAGAGGGATAGTTTCTTGGTCTAGTAAGCGTCAGTCAACTACAATTATCTCATCCACAAAGACACAATATGTAGGTGATGCTAGTACATCACAGGAGGACGTTTGGTTGCGAGCTTTACTTCATGACTTAGAGTTTGAACAGCGTCAACCTACTGTAAAGGACAATCAAGGTTGTATTGCTTTGTCAAGAAACTCGTAGTATGATGCTCAGACAAAACGCATTGATATAAAGCATCAATTTACTCGGGATAGTGTTGAATCAGGCGAGGTGGACCTTGCTTACTGTCTAAGCAAGGATAAAGTGGACGATATTTTAACTAACCCTCTAAGTAAAGGACCCTTTAAAAATTTTTGTAATCTTATGAAAGTAAAGAAATTACATGATTAAATGCTTATATTTTGATTGTATATGCTGGTTAAGAACTTTGCCTTTCTCGAGTGGGAATGTTACAAAGCTTGGGACGCCAAAAAGCAAGGTACATTATTACAAAAGGCACTCTAATTGTTTATCTTAGGAAACATTCAAGGGACCGAAGGGCAGATCGTATGATCAGTATTAGGTCTGTTTCGTAATAATAGGTCATATGATTTGTAGTAGGTGTATTTCCAAATCATCAGTCGTATGATTTGTAAATCTAGATAACATATCAATCTGTGAGTACGTCAATATAATTCAATTGTAAACTGAAGCTACGGAGAATTTGCGTCTTGTCGTAAACATTTCTCATTTTTAATTCCTTATAAGGTAAAGTTGCAAGGGTCAAACGAAAACGGTTTCAAATAAGAGTTCCATCATCGCATAATGAAGTTAGTTTTGACTGCATTCAGCACTGTGATTTTAAGCACCATAATACTTACCAAGAATGCTTGTGAAGTGATCTTTTCATCATTACTATTAGTACTTACGACAAAGCGAAAGAAGACTTGGGTTTTACACTAAGTTCCCGATAGGTAAAACTAGCTTAGCAATAAAAATGTTTAAGCCTTAGTGTTTTATGAAATAGAAGATAAACTTATGAAATTTAAAGACAAACATTTTAAAGTATTCCGTTATTGAAGTTTGCTCCAAATACGAAATGTTGTATATATGGTTCTCAAGGACTGATGAGACACGCTACGAAGAGAAATCATCACAAGTAATCCAGCTGCTACTGCTATTTCGGGTGACAAGACATCGCCTTCCATTGCTACGACAGCTGCTGCACCGCCAATTACCGCTGTTGCTCTTGTTGAAAATACCGTAAAGTCCTCTTATACCACTTACACTCCCCACCAAGACATCAATTACCGTTGTCCATTAATGTAGCTGACACTACATAAGTAAGTGCAAGCAGCAAAGTTCTGGTATCAAAAATCGATCATTGCAGCTGAAAATGTTGTGATATAAGCACATCAGGAATAAATGCTACTAACGATGCTAATGCCGCGTCCATAACTGCTTCAACTAATGTCCTGATATTGCAACATCAAGTAAAACTGCTACTAATGATGCTAATACCTCGTCGATAATGGCTTCAACTAATATCCTGATATTACAACATCAAGTAAAACTGCTACTAATGATGCTAATACCGCGTCGAGAACTACTTCAACTAATATCCTGATATTCGAACTTCAAGTATTACTGCTACTAATGATGCTAATACCGCGTCGAGAACTGCTTCAACAAATATCCTGATATTACAACATCAAGTATTACTGCTACGAATGGTGCTAATACCGGGTCGATAACTGCTTCAACAAATATCCTGATATTACAACATGAAGTAAAACTGCTACTAATGATGCTAATACCGCGTCGAGAACTGCTTGAACTAATATCTTGATATTCCAACATCAAGTATTACTGCTACTAATGATGCTAATACCGCGTCGAGAACTGCTTCAAAGAATATCCTGATATTACAACATCAATTATTACTGCTACTAATGATGCTTATACAGGGTCGATAACTCGATCATCTAATATCGTGATATCACAACATCAAGTAAAACTGCTATTAATGAAGTGAATACCGCGTCGAGAACTGCTTCAACTAATATCCTGATATTCCAATATCAAGCAAAACTGCTAATAATGATGTGAATACCGCGTCGAGAACTTCTTCAACAAATATCCTGATATTCCTAACATCAAGTACTACTGCTACTAATGATGCTAATAACGCGTCGAGAGCTGCTTCAACAAATATCCTGATATTCCAACATCAATTATTACTGCTACTAATGATGCTAATACCGCGTCGAGAACTGCTTCAGCAAATATCCTGATATTACAACGTCAAGTATTACTGCTACTAATGGTGCTAATACCGGGTCGATAACTGCTTCAGCTAATATCCTGACATTACAACATCAAGTAAAAGTGCTACTAATGATGCTAATACCGCGTCGAGAACTGCTTAGAACAAATATCCTGATATTACAACATGAAGTAAAACTGCTACCTATTATGCTAATACCACGTCGAGAACTGTTTCAACTAATATCCTGATATTACAACATCAATTATTACTGCTACTATTGATGCTAATACAGGGTCGATAACTCCACCATCTAATATCGTGATATTACAACATCAAGTAAAACTGCTGATAATGATGCTAATACCGCGTCGAGAACTGCTTCAAATAATATCCTGATACTAAAACATCAATTATTACTGCTACTAATGATGCTAATACCGCTTCGGGAACTGCTTCAGCTAATATCCTGAAATTACAACATCAAGTAAAACTGCTACTAATGATGCTAATACCGCGTCGAGAACTGCTTAGAACAAATATCCTGATATTACAACATGAAGTTAAACTGCTACTAATGATGCTAATACCGCGTCGAGAACTGTTTCAACGAATATCCTGATATTACAACATCAATTATTACTGGTACAAATGATGCTAATACAGGGTCGACAACTCCATCATCTAATATCGTGATATTACAACATCAAGTAAAACTGCTACTAATGATGCTAATACCGCGTCGAGAACTGCTTCAATTAATATCCTGATATTACAACATCAATTATTACTGCTACTAATGATGCTAATACAGGGTCGATAACTCGATCATCTAATATCGTGATATTACAACATCAAGTAAAACTGCTATTAATGATGTGAATACCGCGTCGAGAACTGCTTGAACAAATATCCTGATATTACAACATGAAGTTAAACTGCTACTAATGATGCTAATACCGCGTCGAGAACTGTTTCAACGAATATCCTGATATTACAACATCAATTATTACTGGTACAAATGATGCTAATACAGGGTCGATAACTCGATCATCTAATATCGTGATATTACAACATCAAGTAAAACTGCTATTAATGATGTGAATACCGCGTCGAGAACTGTTTCAACGAATATCCTGATATTACAACATCAATTATTACTGGTACAAATGATGCTTATACAGGGTCGATAACTCCATCATCTAATATCGTGATATTACAACATCAAATAAAACTGCTAATAATGATGCTAATACCGCGTCGAGAACTGCTTCAAATAATATCCTGATATTACAACATCAATTATTACTGCTAGTAATGATGCTAATACAGGGTCGGTAACTCGATCATCTAATATCGTGATATTACAACATCAAGTAAAACTGCTATTAATGATGTGAATACCGCGTCGAGAACTGCTTGAACTAATATCCTGATATTCCAACATCAAGTATTACTGCTACTAATGATGCTAATACCGGGTCGATAACTCCATAAACTAATATCCTGATATAAAAACATCAAGTAAAACTTCTACTTATGTTGCAATTCCACATCGATTACTACTACAATGATGTTTTCATACTACAACGTCTGCTGTTATGATTCATCAACTACTAATGCTGTTGATATCACACCATTAATTAGTAATGCTACTTGTACGACAGAATCTTAACTAGATAATTGTGCTATTATTGATGATGATATCCAGTCCACTTTTAAAGGCATCTTTGTTGCCATCACCTCGTATTAACTGTTTAATTAAACAAGGAAAAGCGTTAGCCGAGTCCCACTTACATTTTTACAAGCATGTAAAAAGAGGTATTTCAGTAGTGGTGGTAGATTACAGCAAATACGTATACCTATATACAGGGGAACGTAGTAGCAGAGTATCTGTAGAGTTTTATTATTTCTGCGTCATATTCACAGACAAATGGAATTTCTGAACCATCTAAATCCTATTTGCGAGTAGCGACGTTTGTAATTAATTCTGAAAAGAACCGATTTTAATAAATGGTAGTTAACAACAGAAAAATTCTCCCCTTGTTTATGGCAGGGAAAGCACGAGCGAATGTAGAGACTGCAGGTTTTATTGTTTTCCTGTGAGCAACATCAATCAATTTCGATGTCTCGTCTGGACTGTGTTTCAAATCTATAGCACTGGACGGTTAAGGACGCCTGCATAGCATACGAAGTCCATGATTTCCTTCTTTTATTACAAGAAGGAAAGCTGGATGCTTCAGTAATGACATAGTAAGAAATATTGACAGATATCAACTTGGATTTAAGGCTTATGTGACAGACAGTGAGCTCTACGTTTTGATAAGGGCTAGCTAGTAGTTAATTCCTATTAAAACGGAAATATATTCTCTTCTCTCTACCACAGTCTCGTCTTAATGAAAGCGGTAGATTTAAGCTTGATTCTCGTTTGATTGGTAGATGATAAACGCTAATAATGGATTTAAATTTCCACTGATAGTATATGAAAAGAAAGCTAAACTCTATCAAAGAGAGAAATACGTTATAGATGGAACATGTAAAGTGACGTAATTGGTTAATTCCTGAATACTTCGAGGAAATCAGTCAGTTTGTATGCCAACATCTGCAACATTTTTGTTTCAGATAACTTAAACGGAAAGATGGGGACTCAAATACTTTATAATTTTCTTTATAAGTGAGTTGTTGTTATTACCCGATTATCTAATACTTTAGTCCCTTGGATTCAAACACGCAGCTTGCAAACCCACCTCTTTACCTACTACAGTCCCGTGATTGTGGTGGAGACTCTATAGCACTAACCAGAAACAAAGTGTGGCGTATATGTAACACTTGAAATTTGCACCGTTTAAATGTTCGAACAGGAGTGGAATTGTTTTGATAATATTTCACACCGTTTTACTACTTTGCATCCTTCTAAGCTTTGAACTCCAACATCTTAATAAAGAATCCTGACCTTCAACGTTCACTAATAATTGGGATGGGACTCTGATGAATGCCAATGATAATATGTACATGTGCCCAACGATAAACTGTTTATACTTCTGACAAAGAATCAGGAGCGTTACCATCTAGTGCAGCTTTGCCAGTTTATATGTATTAGGATGCTGCCATACCTAAGGGCCACCCTTGAACATGATATGATTTCCACTTAATTCAGAATAAACATTAAATTTACTTTTTAGCTTTTTTATACCAGATTTACTTTCGGTTAGTGACAGAGAAAAACAACATGCTACCATGCTAATTACTTTTTATTTGTTAACCACAAAGAAAAATGGATATTGACTTCACTATAAAAAGATTCCCTGCTCACAGCACACCATTTTGCAAGTCTTAAACTTAATGAGTACCACTTACCAAAACAATCTGATACACATTTGCCAACACGGAGTCAAAACCATGTACTAAAAGTAAACAATTACAAGCAGCCTATAAACATGAAAGGATAATGTACAAAGCAAGTTACAAATATCACTGCAAACTGACTTTAAATGCTTGGGAAGGTAGAGGGTCTGTGTTATGATAAAGCATAGAATTCAAAATATATATGACATATATCTTGGTATAGTTTGTGGGTTTCTAATTAATAAAAGGAAGATGATTTTTCCTCTACAATTTATCTACCAGTGACTTTTTGACTTTCAGTTCTAAATATATTTCGATGTTTCGGCAACGTTATGCCAAGACTAAGCGTACTTTGAAATATATTTTCTCTTTCACGTAGCAAATCGATTCACGCATTAACAAGGAGAAAATGAACTTTCATCGAGGGATCAATTTGATAAATGCCTATTGTCATCTTTGATAAAACTTTTATGAGCGCTGTCACGGTCAGTGAGAATTCTAACGTATTCACAAGCGCAGGAAATTATTTCAGACTGCAGATAACGTCCAGTTAAATGATTCAACAGTAACAGGTCTCCCTGATGGTAATTTGCCATTGAGGTCATAATATGACTTTTTCAGGATGACAAGGGAAATTAACATTTATGCGTATCCATCTCTACAAGATGACATGAGAAAAAACCCGAGTTTTGACATTTTAAGACAGTAATAGTACTCATTATTATACACGTCTATACGTGATTAATGTTGTCGATACAATCTGCACAGTTATCGACGGCTAAGTCAACAGTACTAAAAAGCGCAACAGGTTGACAGTAAAATTCTTGACGAAATTGCCATTGAGTACATATTGATCATAAGGAAGGACGAAAAAAAAATTCTGAGTGTAATTCACCTTGCTGATTACTGATCTTAAGTATATCGTCATTTGAATTAATTAAAACGATAATGTGAAACTGGTTTTGTTGGGTATTGGACGTGAATAAATTATATACGGCCAACAGAGAGGACGACTGGATAGAAAGAAAGACTGAGAAATTGTACTAGACTAAAGCAGGCTTTTTAAGGGAAGGTCTTCTAGATCCTCTCGGCTATGACGAATCAGTTGTCAACTATCCTTTGAGTATTAGATGCACGAGCATCCTTTGTACTTTACAATATCGACAGACAAATTAATTATACGAATCACCATTATATATGGCTCAACGACAAGGTATCTCAAATGGATGAGCTATGTGTTGAGTTTTAGCTCTTATAAATATAGATATAACTGTAGAAATTGAATAGTTGAATCTCATGACATGAGAAGTTGAGACCATGGCATTTCAAATTTGCCTTTTTAAACATAACACGTAAAATATTCGTCTGAGCATACCTTTCGAGAATATATTACACCAGATTCAACCCAGAGTGTGAAGTGCACTGCTTTGCTTTACCGATGTCTTTACACTTTGTTGGAATCAAGATGATGTCACTATAAGTTAAGATCAGTTATTGTACGAGCTGTCCCATCTCAGAAATTCAGACTGTTTACTATACTGAACTATCGGAGAGCCTTGGTGTCGTGTTAATTAAATCAAGTTAAACATTCCTTTTTATAATCCAGCCTCCATCGCGTCTCGATTCTTCAATGCCTTTGGTTACAAATATCAACGGGGTGTGGCTAGCTGAATGAAGTGTTCAAACAAAGAGACTGTTGGAGCAAAAAAAAAGAAGAAGTCTCGTGAAAAGTATACAGGATTAAGCATTAAGCTTCACCTTAGCTAAGATTAGTCAAATAAAATCTACTATCAGTCCACCACAATAATGTACCAACAAACAACTAGTGTTTTCCATCAAGGTTGAAAACAAGGACATTACGACAACTAGATTGTAAGAAATTCAAGTTATATTTTGTCCGAACAAACGTTTCAGATTTGTCTGGCAAACTTTAAAAATGTTCAATAACTTATGGATTTATGATGGTGTCATACTGTGCTACGAACCGATATCTTGA
Organism: Chironex yamaguchii; assembly: GCA_024741275.1. Lineage (NCBI taxonomy): Eukaryota > Metazoa > Cnidaria > Cubozoa > Chirodropida > Chirodropidae > Chironex > Chironex yamaguchii. The sequence continues at coordinate 277 of JANTCA010003153.1, read as the reverse complement.
TTAAACTCTAGCCTGGCCACATTATTCAAAAAGACACTGCTTAGGGGGCAAAGGAAACTTTGGGAATCTTTTGAATTCATACTGAGAGGCTACTATAAAAGCAATCAAGTTTTCCTGTTTGTCGGTCTGTTTGTCTTTCTATCCATCTATCTATCTATCTATCTATCTATCTATTTATCTATCTATCTATCTATCTATCTATCCATCTATCTGTCTATCTATCTATCTATCTATCTATCTATCTATCTATCTATCTATCTATCTATCTATCTATCTA
>JANTCA010003152.1:0-10941 GCA_024741275.1 Chironex yamaguchii | reverse complement strand
AAGTATTTATGTTTTGTAGTCATATGCATAACACAGTTCAAAGACCAAAGAACAACAATTAATTATCTGGAAGCAGTAGTAGCAGTAGTAGTAGTAGTAGTAGTAGTAGCAGTAATAGTAGTAGTAGTAGTAGTAGTAGCAGTAGTAGCAGCAGTAGTAGTAGTAGTAGTAGTAGTAGTAGTAGTAATAGTGTAAACTCAATTTATTTCTTTATGACATTAAGATACAATTGCAAGTCTCACAATACAGGTAATTGGTTCCACTTTACCCTATTCTGTTAAACTTTTATTACTGTTTATAGTACTTATTGTTATAGTTGTTGTATTGGCAACGTCATATAAAGCGTAATTTAAAATTAGACACAATTGAATACAAGTAAAATGTTACATAAAAATGTGTCACGCGTTTTAGTGTAAATGTTGAACAAATCAATCTTAATATACTGTTAAGTTAAGATACTTACATATGCTGGTACCAATGATATTAAAACACCTAAAGTGACAAGATAAAGCAGAAAATGTTATACTAGTTCTGATGTAATGAAAAATCCTTTCAAATTGTGTTAATATATAGCAATACTATACAGTAACTTGCTATTGTTATTGATCACCTTGGAAGATTCTGACTTTGATTCTCATTTTAGTGCCATACTCGTAACGTGCTACCCGCCTTTGATCCTTCTTATAGCATCTTGATAGCGTATGCCTATCAACTTTCGCTCCTAAGATATCGCTCTTTCTCTACCTCAACAGACACAGTAATTAATGTATATATTGTTAGTATTATATTGATATATTTATAAATTTATATATTGCTATACATATATTCCTATGTATATATATTCCAATTCTGTTCATAAATAGTAGACTTGAGGGTTTCATACCCTTCTAGCGAAGGCACAGCCTTGCTCAAGTCATAGCGATGTTCTACAAAGATGGAAGCCGTTATCTGCTCATCTAATTCTTGACCTTTAAGAACTCAGGGCTTTAAAAAAGTAATTGATTTTGATTTGTGAATGAATAGCAGAAACGAATATTTGACTGGCATTTAAGATTGGAGTGTTAAATTGGACAACCACTTGGTAAGTTAGTGTTATCTGATACAAACATTTGGATTATGTTACTCTAGCTCTTGGAAATGAATATTTTCAAACGAAGTTGTCAATTGTCATAAACAAACCAACAAGGATTACTGAACTTCAACATGAAATATCTATAAATTGCCTTCAAAGAAAGTGCAGCAACACTTTAGATTATACATGTGTTAATCGCCTTGAAAATTTGTGACATTGCGCTAAAATCACACTTAAAAGCTTTTTTCGTCTGACACTCCTCAGAGTATGAAACCTCAGAAAGGAAAGTATATGTATATGGCAACCGTATTTGCCTGGTTTCTCACAAAATGAGAGCAAAAAATGATACTGTAATAACCTTCCTTACCTAAAGCTAGCAGTAGTAAGCATTTAAAATTTTCAGGATCCATTCTGTTTATCTTTAGGTATACCACGCTTGACTCTGAAAAATTAAAACAGGTACACGTATTTTAAACTATGTAGGTGTAAAGAAGACACACGATCAAAGTAGATCAAAACCTTACGTTGTTCAGCACGAAAAAGGAGTCTTCTTGCCGTAACGTGGTTCGAAAGGTAGAAAATAGTCCATATTTTGACGACATCATATTCGTGACTCATAAATTATTAATCGATGGCAAATCCGTGATTCCCGAAGTACAAGCGTATCATGGACGAATCTTAAAAGAATCTTTCATTTCTATTTACGTCGACACATATCAATGATAAAAATTTATGTAGTAGGATGAGTTGGTGCATGATAATGAAAGTGCTACAAGAAATGTTCGTAAGGAACAATATCCTCTGCACATCTCGAAGACAGCCAAAAAGAACTATCAGTCGAAACAAAAATGACAGGACAACCTCACTATTTAAAAGCAAACAAGAAAAACTTTACCGGGACATTCTGAGAGACTATGTAAGGAAGTCTTACACTAAATATTTTCATTACCTTTAAATCACGGTTCCACGAAGTTCTCCCCTCAACTTTGTCAACTTTAAAATCGCGGGTCCTCGAAGCTCCCCAATAAATTTTGTCTTAACTTTAAAATCATGGTTGCATAGAGCTCCCCGCTAAATTTTGTCTTCATTTTAAAATCATTGTTCCACCTAACAATTGTTTAATGTGAATAATTCTTGTATGGAATTCAATATCGAAGGGAAACAGATAATAGATAATGTTGCTATTGCAAACAAATTCTGTAATATGTTTTCTGTGTTGGATGGAAACAATACCACAAACGACTATGTTTTGAGAAAAACTGTAACTGAAATATTTGATAATCGAGAGGTTGACTTCAAATTTAAGCTCATCGACGAGAACAAAAGTATATGATGAACTACATGTTACAATTTCACGAACAAAAGTTTTTAAGAAAAGTATCTATTGCATACCATAAAGTGCCTTTGTACGTTTATTCCCAAACTTCATTGGTCTATAAAAAGATTCGAAGCTTGTCTGTAATCCTCATTCGCACCTAAAACTCTCCTAATTTATTGTTATTTGCAGTTAACAGGTATTTCGGTCCGTCATGAAAATATACTCAAAATAACCGTTCCATATAAACTCAGAATTTAGTGTTTTCGCTTTAAATTTTTTTCCAGAGCCTTTTTCTTCCCTGGGATTGACCACATGTACATTGTGCTGACGGCTTTGAGGCGTCAAAGTGCATTCGTTTTGCAGTTATTAACAGAAAACAGCAGGTGCTTATAAACATAATCACAATCTACCAGTAAACTTTTCTTTCATTCACAAACTTAGGGTTGTTAGATGTTTATGGGTTAAAAGTTGTTTCTTTGCTGGTTTCTGCATTGTCTAAAACATCAACATATAAGTAAATGAAAATAGCAGACTTGCGTGAAAATACAAATTCCTTCATATGATAAAGGTCGTAGCTCTGTCTCAAATGTAGTATTAAGAAAAGTAATCATTTGGGTGGAGTTGTAAGTCGCAACTTTTTTCGTAATTATTGTTTGAATATGTTTAAGCCAAATATATTTGCCACCAGCCACCTAAGATTACTCGGCAAGACTTGAAGGTTTTTCTTAAAATATCGTTTTCAGTTCGTGTTTTCTATCCTCATTGTTATAGCCATTTGAACAATTTGGACTGTGGTCAGGACGAAGCGGATAATGTCAGATAGTTAGTCGAGTTTGTAGATCTTTAGCTTAGCTTTATCGTGTCAAAGAGGCATTTGTAAGTTTCACCCAAGAGATAGACTGGAAATATCGAAGGTTATCATTACACTGACGATATACACTACTTGTTCCTATCAGATACATATCATGACCGGTTGTTCTTTACTATGATCAACAACATGGATTTTCATATTTTTAAGATAAAGGAAGTATCATATCGTGCTAACCTATCTAGTGCAACTTACATTGACACGCGAAGTAACAATTGTTTCAACACAAACAGCTTTGAATTGAAACAATAGGAGAAGTTATGACTTACGTTACTCAAATGATTGCATTCTTTGACTTGAAATTGAGGGTGGTGGATGGCTAGGATTAAACTATGTAAGTTGATTTTTGCTTAAATTTAGTCACAATATATATTTACTATATAAATATAAATATAAATACAAATATAAATATACATAAATATAAATATAAATATACATATTTGTCAAGAGTGGGCATTACCATAATAGCTGCACTAAGTGGGAGCCGACTGGGCTCGAACTTGCAACCCTCAGACTCAAAAGCCAACACTTAAACCTCCGTGCCATCACTGCACAAAGGTTTGGCGAAGGACTTCTAAAGTCCTTGGTATTACGAGACGAAACCCAGCGGTGGGTAAAGGGAAATTTATTAATTTTTTCTGTGTTTCGGCTTAAGCCTTTATGTAATACCTCACCAGACACAGTGCTTTTCATATATTTGTCAAGAGTGGGCATTACCACAATAGCTGCACTAAGTGGGAGCCGACCGGGCTCGAACTTCTCGAAAGTCTCCAATAGTTCAAGTGCTACAGAAAACTTCAAACAGTATTTCGATTTCCATCTTAACTCAATTGTTAAAACTAACCCCTCTTAAATCAAAGACACTAACCACTTCTGACGGAGAATAATAGACCTTGGTGCCATGACTGCAAAAGCAATACTTTTTACTGCAGACATTGTGGATCTCTACCCTGACATTCCTCACGAGGAAGGCCATGAGGCAATGCATCATGCTTCCCAGTCTAGACAGGACTCCAAAGTATCAAGCAACACATTATTTATAGAAGCCAGATTAGTACTAGATAAGCAATATTTTGAATTTAATAGACAGTAATTTTAGACAGGTTAGAGGGCAACAATAGTCCAGTTGCCGTTGGACGTCACGTGTTTGGATGCAGCATACTAACGCCATACAGGAGAAGAAGCGTTCAATGTATCATTCTTCCCAGTCTAGACAGGACTCCAAAGTATCAACCAACACATTATTTATAGAAGCCAGATTAGTACTAGATAAGCAATATTTTGAATTTAATGGACAGTAATTTTAGACAGGTTAGAGGGCAACAATAGTCCAGTTGCAGTTGGACGTCACGTGTTTGGATGCAGCATACTAACGCCATACAGGAGAAGAAGCGTTCAATGTAGTGAATGAATACAACGGGTTTCACTGTATGCTATTTGAAAAAGTTACTTTTCGGTTTGCACTACATTACATAGTGAAAATCCGTTATTTATTGGATTTACCAGATGCATCAACTATGAACTTAATCAGTGATTTTTTTCAAATCCCGTCCCCGGAGAGTCATTAAGTAAATTCTAGAAGCAAAAGTAGGGAAAACACCATATACCTAGTATTATCTGACCAATGGTATAACAAACGCAGGAAAGCATAAAATCCAGCTTACATCCACATTATTTTCTTCCCAGAGCTTCCTGATTGCTAGAACAACAACTCCTTGTCTTATACAATCAATACTCGTTTCTCTGCCAGCGTTTATTTCATCTGAGTGATCTCCTTTCGGAGTCATTATTTCTTCTGGAAAAATCACTCTGATTGAGTTCGTAGTTGATACAGTTTGTAAATCCAATAAACTGCATAATTATTAGCCCTTATCCGAGGCTTCTGAAACATTGACACAAATATTTCCCTATATCCTTTGAACTGACTTTTCATAGTAGTTTGGAAGGTTACAATTTTACGAGGTTCGCCAGGGCCCAGCAAACTTGAGGATAGTGCGATCCACTGCCACTTTGGAATCCCCTATTTTAGCCGGGGTTCGCATACCTTTCCTTCTGGGTGTAAGCACCACGCTCACCCTTGACACGAGAAGTCTGAGAGGGCGCAGTCAAAGGACCACTTGGACTCAGGTAATAGGAAATTTCAGCAGGGCATTAGTGTTCCCCAGGTTGACATTTTTAGACATTTTGTACACAGTTTGCCATTTCCAGACCTTATGTTTTTTCAACTTTCAAGGTATAGATAACAAGGTGATACCGTATGTGTGATAAACTAAGGTGGTAAAATAGCATAACAATGCTAAAAGACAAAGTGTTGATAGTGTACTTCTAAATGTACTAAAATATACAGTTTGATTTGAACAATAGACAGGGAGTGCACTGGAGCAGTAAAAGAATTTATGATGTTTAAACTTAAATCTTATTCTTTGAGAACATAAACGTGTGAATTAACGCAATTGGTTAGTTACAGTGGTCATTGATAAGTACAGATGGAACATAATTTTTCTCCGAATGATCAACGTGACAACACGCGTTAATATAAAACATCTATATAGTTTACGAAAATAAGAGTTAGCCTTATAAGTAATAGAAGGGACTCTTTATCAGTCACTGTATTGAAAGAGATTGTATTTTGGTATCCACTGAGACTGCACTTTATAACTATTTGTAGCAAGAAGAATGCACGTATATTTCAATGTTAAAAACATTAAGATTGTTGTATACTACAAACAACACTAATAGTAAGCATTTTACCAGAGGAGAAATAAAATGTGTTAGAAGGTACACAAGGAAACCAATTTTTAGTTAACGTTTCCAAAAGGTTGATGTGTTACTAATGGAAGGATTTAATTGGGCAGGAGATCAAAGGAGCAGTCACATGGAAATCATAAAGGCAGAATATGCTTTTGATTAGTTAATACAGTAAGAGTAGGTTGTTGAAAAAAGATTACAGAGCCCTGTCTGGTTAAAAATGAAACGCCGAGATGGTCCAATAGACACAAATAACCCATCTAGTGTATATGACGAACGCTAGTCAGCAAACGCCATCTAATCGAGATAAATATCTACAAATTGCATGAAATATACCTACACTTTGTAATTTATCCCCTACCTATGCTCAATAACTTGCTAAGTCCTCGAAAACCGTGCTTGCGACAACACTCGTAAGGCGTTATCGTGTTGTTTATAGTAAATTTTGATTTTTAGAACCATTTTTTGTTTGCCTAGTGATAGGGTACTATGGTATGACATCACTATGTGGCAGTGTCTAGACATGTGGCATTTTATGTGTCCATGCAAGAAGAGCTGTAACGCATTTCTTGCCCACTGTTGATTGAGTTTTATGCCGTCTAAAAACAGAAAACAATCTCTCTGCTTCACAGCCTGTCACCAGCATGACACAAGCAATCTCAAGATGTACAACCAGTTTAAGAGAAAGGTGCAGTGCTGGCAATAATGGATCTGGCCGTATTGCCGTACTTTCAATTCTGTATAGAGGTTTTGTACTTGGGTAAATTACCTCTGCACAGGATCAGATCCAGCGGTTACGTAGAAAAGTTGTGGAACTCCAATAAAGTAGTTTTCACTTATCATAAATTTATTTGCTTTTTAAGGGCCTAAAAATATTTTTAGAGGCAGACAGGCGTCTGGATCTCCGGGACCCACCCTACCGTTAACCTGCAAGAGCACATTTAGCAAGTGCAAGCATCTTCCAGCCCTCCAGCCAGGGACACGGTGAAAACATTGAGGAAGTGGGATGGTCAAATCTCGACAGGCGGAAACCTGGTGTAACTAGTGTAATGGCCGTGGAGACAGGCTCAGGTTAGTCGAGCAACTAAAACAAGTGATGGTGTCACTTAAAAACACTTTGAAGAAGGCAACGGAAAACCACTCCACTATTCTTCCCAAGAAATGGCCGATCAAACTATTGTTCACAATGGTGTGCATTGGAGCCAGCAGACAGCGGGTGTCGCGTATGGCAAGGGGCAATAACGGGGTTGCTCAGGTCGTCATCAAGTCAAATCCTCGTACACTATTTGGATCATGGAATGTGCGAAATTTACTACTTCATGGAAAGCTAGAGAATCCTATCACCGAGATGAGGAGGCATCACATTGATGTACTAGGATTAAGTGAAGTGCGATGGAAAGGTGTCAGTGACAGCTGGATTGAAGGTGTTAGGGTAACTGCCAGTGGTGGAAAGGAAAGTCAGAGAGGAGTGGCAATCTTTTTGTCAAACAGAGTAGCAAGCAACGTTGTGAGGATTCAATATGTGAGTGATTGACTGATGGTTGTGGAGATCAGAGCAGAGCCTGTGAATACAGTCATCATATAGGTTTATATGCCAACTAGTAGCTATAGTGAAGATATCGAAGAGTACGTACCACAGCAAACCCGCAGCAGTGGCGTAGTGGCAGAGTGCTCGCTTTGCATGCGGGAGGTTGTGGGTTCGAATCCTCGTCCGGGTAATACCGAAGGCTCTAAAAATGGTACATAATGCATCCATGCTTAGCACTCACCACTTACGAGTTAGATTATGGAAATTAAACACACAGTGCTACCAGTGGGCCAGCCCCCTGCTGTAACATTCACTGTAATTCCACAGCTGTGTGGCCCAAAAGCTAAAGAAACGGAGATAGGCGCCGCCCTAGTGCACCAAAAATGGTGTGGAAGGAACTTTGACCACATCAAAAGTTCTTTGTGGTCATGGAAGATTGGAATGCAGTGGTTAGCAGTAAGTAGGATGGAACCACAGCAGGAGAATATGGAAATAGGAAGAGGAATGACAGAGGGCAACGGTTAGTTAACTTGTTGATAACTAACATCTGGTTTAAGCACCCCAGTCGTAGGAAGTACACGTGTAAGGTACCAGAGGGTACCGCACAATACCAGGTGGACTATATCATGGTACCAGAGCATTGCCAAGAATTTTCACGCTTTTCCTGGAGCGGACATCAACTCCGACCACAAACGGTTGGTGATGAAACATGCTTAAAGTTTTAGCATTAAAACTTTAACAAGTTTCCTAACAGCACAAAACGTAAAAGCTGTTTTCAGTAAAGCTGACATCTATAAAGCTTTTCGTCTGACACTGATCACATAAATTTGTCAGAATACATTAACAGATAATTTGTAGTGTAAAGTAGGATCGAAAGTTGACCAATAAGGTAGCAAAGTATTGAGCGAGAGAAGACAAAGAGAATGAAAGAACAGGAAAAAAGGGTAAGATGATAAGATAACAACCAAGTCAATCTAGTGGGACAACCAGAGGGGAACCACAAATTTCTTCTGTCGACATTTCCTAGGCCTATTTTCCCGAATGTAAATCGACTCTAAAACACCAAGATGAAATTTTGACCTTGCTTTAGCAACCACCGAAATCAAGTCGTCACTATACAGCTCGGCGTAGCATGGACTATTTAGAAGATGCTGTCTTATAGCAGAGTCACATTCTTTAGTCATAGGGAAAGATTTACAAAGTCGCAGGGGTTGCTGGCGAATGTTGGTCGAACCTGTGCGTATGTGTCTTGGTACATGCTGCTTGATTCAGTCAATCAACCTTTGGCAATTGCGGCCTACGTACCTGGCTTCACACTGGCACAAAAATTCTTATACTCTTATACGTTTGCGTGTGATAGGCAGCACATCCTATTAAGTTGATGGCAAAATCTTGCATGTACCATAGATGACATGCGAACTTACAGCAGTAAACCACCCTTCAATACACTTCTTAATTTGCTTTTTGAAACCTAAGGAAACATTGCCTATCCAGGGAAGTCTGCGATAAACTGGGCAATTCTTAGGACCAAACTTAAGATCTGAATTAAAATATGCTAATTGTCGTATTTTTAACACTGTAGTCCACAAAATACATTCAGGGTTAATAAAGTTCCTTATTGGCAAACAGAGAGTATACTTGAGCTAGATGGAGAACTTCAACAACTAGGCTGTGACATACAAGTTCCAGTAGTATATCCTCTAAAAGGAAATCTATTTACAGCTTGAGATATTAGATTTTGTAGAAGGTCCTAGACGTCCATAACAGGTCGATGGTCTGAGCTTATAATCCGACGAACTACAAGTGCCCAGTATTGGAGTATAATTAGAGTGACATTGCCTGTTTGCAAAATCATGTCATCCTCTGTTTCCAATTGCAGGGTGTCAAGCACTTTGTACTAACTGGCACATATGCATTCTTTTCATTTACTCTGCATCCGCAGTAGTTCAGGTCCAGCATTCCATAGGCATCAGAGTAGTATATACGCTGACTTGATTGTTTGTGGCTTCAAAATCGCCTAAACGTCTAAACGTTTGATGTCTTATGAGGTTGAAAGTTCATGTTTGCAAAATCAAGTCATCGTCAATGATCACTCATTATGTTGAATTTGTACAGGGGTAATCACCTTAGACTTTCTTACACGTACAGATTTGGCTACTCCATCTCAAATCAAACATACCACATGCATAGGAAGCTTAGCAGCGGATGGTTTAGGCTTCATAAACCAACGAATGACAAGCGCACTATATTAAATATTATTACTGTTTTGGAACGTTAGTAGATTGAAGCCGCCTGTTCGCAGAATCAAGTCATCCTATGCTTCCAATCGCAGAATGACAATCACTTCGCACTCCTTTACACACATCCATACATATGATGTCTTCTATGTTATACTTTGTTGTAACGAAACCCTTTTAATATGTTTTTAAGATTGCAAGGTCTAAACAAGTCCAAAATATATATATTGTTCAGGCCTTATGAAAATGGAATTGCTTGTTTCTATAAACAACTCTAAGTTGCCATGATATGGCAAATTGCTTAACCTCATCACTCTATCCTGATCTGAATGACTGTTCTTCATTATTACTCTTGTTAATATTTCACTCTAAATATTTCAAGTGTCACCGAAATTATTTGAAAAAGATTCACTTTGTGCAGCAAAAGAATATTTGTATTTTCTGAGCTTAGTCACTAACCCTTTGTCTTGGTTTTTCATATATTCTTGGCTCTAAGCCTTTATGTTGCCTTATTTTTCCTTATTATTATGCACTTAAATTTCATGTTCTCATAAGTAAGGCAAGTGGTGTATGTATGGTCCTTCTTTGTATTCTTCCCTGGTGCAGGATTTGTTTTCATTGGCTGTTCTATTGATTTACATTTTAATGTCGGCTTCCCACTTGTGACACATCTTATTAAATACTCTGGAAAATCAAGTATTAATGGAATCGCATCAGCCTTTACAACCTTATTCTTTGGTACTAAAGTGGCATTACCGTTTGGAGTAAAGTGGTCCTAACAAAGAATAGAGTCTTATTGGGAAACCAGTCTTACTGCTGCTGTCCATATGTTCAGTATCTCAGGGTTGCTGTGTGGAATTCTGATGGCCAAAGTAAAATGATAGAACTGTTACCACTATTTCTAGATTTCTGTCAGGAAGCTAAATGACATAGTTCAATGTAAAAAAGCACGAAACCTGCAACATTTCAAATTCAGAAATCCTGGAATGTTGAAGACCCTGCTACCACTATTTCTAGATTTTTGTCAGGAAGCTGACTGCCATAGTTCAATGTAAAAAAGCACAAAACCTGCAACATTTCAAATTCAGAAATCCTGGAATGTTGAAGGCTTTGTTACCACTATTTCTAGATTTTTGTCAGGAAGCTGACTGCCATAGTTCAATGTAAAAA
>JANTCA010003151.1:0-10941 GCA_024741275.1 Chironex yamaguchii | reverse complement strand
GCTCGAACTTGCAATCCTCAGACTTAAAAGCCAACACTCAAACCTCCGTGCCATCAAGGCACAAAGGTTTGGTGAAGGACTCAGAAAAATATCTAGCACTTACGGAAGCAAAACCCGAAATTATATTAATGAATTGTCCCTTATCCACAGTTGAGTTTCGGCTTGTCAAGAGCTTAGAATTTCCTTCTCCAGCGCTTTTGTGCAGGAATCGGTTTAATTGTTGCCTTTTGAGCGTCGTCAATCCCGGTCGGATAAAATGCACGTATTGTAGTAATGTTCTACGAGTTATATTTAAGTGGTAGGTGCAGTTTAGGCTTTGCATTACATATTCATAGCCCTCTATGTATTCTCCTTATGACGTCGTTCTCATTGTTGTTCTGATCAGGGTATACTTTCTGTAATGTGATGCATGCCAACTACCCTTTATTACAATAGATCATGTCAACTAAGACTACGTGTCTAAACTAAAGGAAAGATGACAGCAGCCTTCCATTCTATCGCATAACTAAGGCCTCGTAGATCCAAAATTCGCCAATTAATCGTTTTATTCCTTTAATGGGTGATAAAGTTACAAATTTTATATTTTAGAGTGCAGAAAAGAATATCATTTGCTGTGTTGATTTGGGCATTCAAGGTCATACGAACATATCTTGGACTGAACGATAGAATCTTACCATTACGCAGGCTGTCATCCTTGGTCTTTTACACGTTGATTTCAATTGGTAGGCACTTGTAAGTAATTGTAAGGTATTTTGTAACGCCTCTACATGGATCTAGACCAAAAGTATCAAATGCAGCCAAAATAGAACATGATTTCTTATTATTGCAAGCCCTTTTGACAATGTCAAGAGATTTTGAATTGTTGCATGTTTTAATTTGTGCATGTGGTCCTTGACAATATAAATCGCTCATTCTTCCGTACAGTGCATAGACAACGTGGATTATTTCATCAACTGCCGAGCAATGGAGCTGCATAATTTGATGTTCGCAGACTAATTGGTGATGCAGTGTTGCTAACAAAGGCAAGATAAAAACAAAATATGAGCTAGCAAGCTAATACATTTTGCTCTTTACGATAAAAAAGAGCAACTTTGTTGACAAGGAAGGCCTTTAAAATCGCTAGACTACAAAAGCACAGAGAAAAAATGTTGAAAGGTTGTGTATTATATGACATACCATAGCGTAAGAAGTATCCAGGGGCTCATTTATACTGCTGCACATGTTGTATGTGCAACAGTCAAATTTGCCACAATACAATCACCTTTGTGTTTGTAAATAACAGAGTTTTTGGACCCTGTTTTGAACTCAAAATATTAAAGTATTGAGTTGCATAATTTTTTATTGCATGTCATGTTTCCCCCCTTGCGCAACAAGCAATAAAGAGGTGTTTATACTTTTGCCACATGTCCACCAGGGGGTAAATGCTTGTGCAAGACTCTAAACAATATTTCCTGACTGTTGCACATTGCAGTTTCCTCTCAGCTGGACAATATTTATTGTTTTCAACAATTGCAGTCATGCGGAAATTGATTGTATGCACGTTAGAACTACAATCAAACACAATCAGGCAACAAGAAGAAGTGAAAGGGGCTTACATTTATTGCAAGACAACCAAATAGTGCTACTTCAACCTAAATTTTCTATCTAATGTATATCTTTTGAAAAGTTTCACGTCTCCTAATCCTGAATAAGTAGGACATCAGTGAAATGCTTGTTGATGAGAGATGAGCTCTTCAAAAAACATTATGACGATACATTATCAAAAGTTTTTCAATTCACTGCATTTATCATGCTAAATACATTGTCTGATTCAATCATCATAATTCTGCAATGAACAATGCAATTGTTAAACCATTTTATAATTTTTGTTGCCTTTAACTTCTGCTAAATTTTAAATTGAATTATTTATTGTTCGTTTTCCTTTTCACTGTGACAAATTCCATATCATTTCTTGCCGTACGTTTTGGAAACTCTAACAAAGAAGTTGTAAGTGCAAGGCAGGACCCAAACCCACGACCTTCTTTTTTCTGGGAAGATGCTCTGGCAACTGAGCTACCTGAATGTTGTTTCTAAGGGATGAATTGAGGCTGGCATCATTTTTTTTTGTTACATGTTTAAAGTTCAGTAATTATGCGCAACATGAAAATGTCCATGTTCTCACCCCAGTATTGAAGCAACTGCACCGGCTGCCCGTTTAATCAAGCACTAAGTACAAGATTCTCATGCTTGCTTTCAAATGTTTACACTGATTGGCACCTCACTGTCTGCAGGCTCTTGTGCCAAGTATGAGCCTGCCCGCATGACGAAATCGGTCTGTGATAGTTACTTATTGAAACCCAACTGGACAAGTTTGAAAACAGCAGGAAATCGTTCATTCAGTTATGCAACTTTGTGAAATAAACTTCCGTATTCAACTCGATCATTAGAATCACTGTCTAGTTTCAAACAATCATTAAAGACATACCTATTAAGGTCCTATTACTCTTAGATAAGATGTGATTACTGTAGATATCTAATTTGGTGACTTTTAGATGTTACTATCGGATTTTAGAAAATGTAGGAACAATTAGGTCTCAACGAAGTTTTAAAAAGTATTGATTAAACTAATCTTATTATGGAGTTCTTTATTGAATAGGTCAGTAATTTTAAGTAAATTTCTTTCATAATCCTATGTAACTTAACTATATTTTAGACCCTAATTTTTTGTTAAGTAGTTATGTTGTTAAGCGCCTATGAGCCCTGTGTTTATATGGCGCTATAAAAGTGGCTATAAAAATTAAAAAAACTATCGTCTTATAGATGAAGTAAAAGCTCATTAGTGGGTACGTCTTACAATGTTCTGTTATCAATTATACCAAAGGGCCTTTTCTTAAAGATTGAAGAGAGTTGCACCCAAAAATTTCCATTTGTGTAGCTGTCACTTTTTTTTCTCCTTCCGCCCCTGGCATCATAAAGTAAACCCCAAAAGATGCGGTGAAATTTTATGACCATAATTTTGACCGTACAAAGCCAAGGGTCAAGCTAAATCTTCTACATTCCTTAGTATCATCAATCGTCATGTATGGATGTGAGGCCTGGACATTCACAACTAGTATCAAGAGAAGATTAACAGCGTTTGAAATGAGATGCCATGGTAGAATGCTCAATATTTCCTGCAAGGACCACCACACCAATGAATATCTGCCGAGTGAAGTTTAAAGGCTAGTAGGAAATGAAGAGAGATTATTGGAAAAGGCAAGAAAAAAAAAGATACAATGGTTTGGTCACATATGCAGACGGAAAAGATCTTTAAAATCGCCTTGAAAAAGCTTTTGGACCTCAAAAATGCCCTGTATACTTAAAACTTCATTTGCTAGGCAATTTTTCTATCTGCATTTGTAGCTGTAGTTAAGTGTTTCTCTGTTGTCAATCCAAGAAAATTGATTTGAAAACGTGGACCATGAAAGTATTGAGAATTGCATTAGGGAAGAGGAACAATGAGGGCTGTGACAGAATTATATGAAGTACAAGTGTCCCAATGATTAGACATGATTACAGGCAAGCCGACCGATCAACTGACCGAAAACCAATAAGAGTTAATGCCCTTGCTTTTTTATAAAACGAAAAGTGCCAGCCTGCCAAACCTGATCTTATCCCTCTTTCATCTAGTCGGAAAACGACAATTCCTTCCAATCCCGTCTTGGGTTTTGGTTAAGGCCTAACATCACTGTTTGATAAAATTGCTCCTCGTATAACCTTCAATACTTGCCAGGAACAAATCGCAGGAATTTCTGTCCCAAAAAGATATCGTCCCTACAAAAGCCCTATTCACTTCAAAATACCTTACTTAAGTTTCACTTTACGTCAACAGGCGTACAAAGGTCGCATATCCAATAAATCGGGTGACAAAATAAAACCTCTCGTCTCCTCCAGAGATATTGTGCTTGAAAAACTAGTACTTGCAGTTTGTAACCTAGGTCAATATTGGTGGCAAAATATTGAAGAGGCTAAACAAGAAGCAGAAGAAATAAGTGGCAAAGTCGTCTTTTCATCTGATTCTAGAATTGTTTTGGTTAAAATCGGCAGTTACTAAACCAGATAACTCTAACGTTTGTCTGCAGGTATAAAATGTTTCAATACATCCGAACTAGAGAAGTAGGTAATGAGTGAATAATCCAAACTTTTAACAGTTTTAAAATCATAAATCATAACTATTTAAGTAACTGCATAGTAAGTGATTCATCAGACCTCATCAATTAAAGATTCTAGTTTAAATACACCCTTGGATCATCTTTTCCGCCACGTCCCTGTAGAAGCTGCCGTCTGACCTCCTCTCCGATGTGAGGTGACATTAAATATGTTTCGGCGTAACGTAGGTGAGATTGTGAGTTAATCATATCGAAGAGTAATTTCACACCAAGAGAATGGTGTCTATCATGCGCTGGTGAAAGAGTATTTAAGAAAGTGAAGTCAAGCTAGGTGATATCTACATAAATGTAATATTGTACTAATTAATATAATTGTGGTCAGGAACTAGTAAAACCTAATTACGTAACACGTGCATTATTGTGAATTAGTCCTTGATCAAAACCTAAAATTCTCCTGTAAATTGTCTTTTACTTTGTAGTAGTGAGTATACCTCTATTAGAAATATACTGTTCGCTTTATCCGATCAAAACTACAATAAACAACTTAATAATATAAAGAACGTCAAAAAGACAACAAGCGTGAAATATATTTACGATTTAAATTAAGTTGTCTGTACATACGAAACTTTTTTAACGAACAGTGTACCCAACTTAGCATTACATATTCCTGGCTATAATTTCTTCAGAAAAGACAGAACAATTAAGGACGGTGGTGGTATACTTGTGTACTTTAAAAACGATCTTCGTGTTCAACGTCACCACACTCTGGAGTCATCGGATTTTGAAACTGTGTGGTTCTCAGTTAACTGTGATGAATTAGAATTACTCTGTTGCGATGTGTACTGGCCTCCTTATAGCAATACGGATTATTGTTCTCACTTTTTTAGTTCAATTTCTCTGCACAAGCTTTCAGAAAACACAACTCTAGTCATAACTGGAGATTTGAATTGCCATCATTTTACGTGGCCTTTCTGTACGTACACAAATTATTCTGGCCGACTGTTGCACAACTTTATTTGTGATCTCGATGTTACTCAGATTGTAACTGAACCCACTCGAATAACTGCTACGACTCTCTCCTGTATCGATTTTGTGCTGACTAATAATCCCATCCTAGTGAGCTTTTCGTGCATCAATCCCCCAATTGATACCTCTGACCTTGTTGCTTCAAACGGCACCATGACCAACTGTTTGCTCAGCCTGACCAAGCCTCCTCAAGCTGCCCCAGATATCACAATGATTACGACTCTCTCAATGATTTTTCGACTGGGAAACTTTATTATCGTCAACTGACGTCCAAAACAATTGGCTGATCTTTAAAGTGACTTATTTTTCTGCTCTCAAATCTTGTAGCAAAGTCGTAACACCTACTTATGTGAATGCTGAGAATAGACCTCATTTCGTCCCCGTCCCACTATATATTGCGCTTCGACGACTTAAGTCCATTGCGTGGAATAATTTTCTACACGACCCCAATCCTCAAACCTACGATACCTTCTCCCGTTCTCGGAAAGCTGTTAAAGGATTCTGTCGTCAGAAAAAACAATCGCACTTAGCTGAGGAGTTAAATCGACTTTCTGAAACTCCACCGTCGTCTAAGACCTGGCACCGGATTGCGAAATCTCTCTCTATCCGTTATCATGCTCAGAACGCCTGCCCTCCTATTACTGTTCAGTCAGGAGCTCCTTCCAAGGATTCGACCACAAGGCGAGTATTTATAACGCGGAGTTTACCTTACGTGGGAGCAAGGCAACGAATAAATTCTCAAGCATGCCAATAAGCACCCCTCACTGCATTTCAGACATTGATATTCGACCTGAACAAGTTTGCTACGCCTTATGTGCATTGAATCCTAACAAAACCACCAGTCCCGGTGGGATTGATTGTCGAAGGTTGAAGAACTGCAGTGAATCTCTTTGCATCCCATTATCGTTGCTTTTTTTTTGCAATCTATGAACACAGGAAACATCCCATCAGAGTGGCCATGTAACTCCAATTTACAAACCCAAGGGCTCTCGTTCTAATCCCCAAAACTACAAGCCAATCTCAATAACTTTTGTAGTTGGAAAACTTTTTGAAGCTATTGTCAATAAGGACCTGATAGATTTCTTGCTGAAAGAAAGACTGATAAGCAACCAACAATTCGGCTTCTCGCCTGATCATTCAGCAACAGATCAACTAGTGTACTTACTTCACAATGTCTTGCTTAGCTGCCAAGCGAAAAGTAGCCGCTGTATTTCTTAATCTGGCAACTGCTTTTGACTCAGTGCTGCATAGTGCGATCAAACAAAAGCTACACTTCTTTTTGTAAAAAACTCCAAATTTTGAATTCGCCCCAAAGGTTGTTAAGCTCAGCAATAAAAATCGCCCCAAAAGTTGTTTAGCAGTTGTTTAAATTTTGACCTAAAATTTTCCTATTTTTGATACAGCTAACAGAATCGATTAGTTATTTTTAAAATTGAGGGAGTCTTGTATATCAATTTGAATAAACCCGACTGCAAACTTTATCATTTTTCTTTTTTAATATTATTATATTCTTTCTCATTCATTTGATTTTTTTCTCCATTTAATTGTTAAATTTGTGACTTTCGTGACTACTATGAAAACAAAAACAATGTGGAGCAAACACACCAGTAAAAAGAGTAGTAAAGGCAGCTTTAATAATATTTAGGCGAGAAATATGAATAATAGATAGAAAGCAAAAGCCCGGAGCAAACATGTTATATCACATGTTATACGAAAGACCATAAAATATGTTTGAACGGTTTGAACACCCCCTTCTAACAACTCTTCTAACATTACATTTTCGAAGCCATATTGTAGAACAATTCAGTATACAATGAATTAATATTTTTAACAAATCGAACTCAATGTCGCGTTTTCGAACGCCCAAACGTTCGAAAGTTTGATGTAATGTTATATAACATGTTAAAAGTCTGTTTAAACTGTTCAAACATAAAAAAAATATCATCATGTCGAAACAACTATCTCTTGGAGCTTTTGCATTCACAAAGATTGTCACCAAAGATGGAAAACCTGAAATAGTGGACATTTCAGAAGTTGCAGAAAAAAAAACCTTTCTATGTGAAATATGCCAGGGAAAGCTTCGTAACGCCGGAGCTCTCTCAACCCATACTAAATGTAAACATGGTGTGGTTGAATTGGTTGCTTCATCAGACAAGGGACCAAAACAAGAAACGTCTACTAGCAAATTAACACCAGTAATTGATCTCAAGAGAGAAGCAGCAACATCTTCATCATGAAAAAAACCAGCTTCACCAGAGAAGAAAAGAAACTATGACAACTTAAAGAAAAAGCGATTATCTTACACATCAGCTTTTAAAGCACAAATCATAAACAATCACAAAAACGATACCACTGTAGTTGAAATAGTTAACAAGTATTCCAATTTCAGAGTTGATAAGGGAAACGTTAGTAGATGGATGAAAGATAGAGAAAACATCAAAAAGGCTGCCCTTGGAGAACATCAAAAACTGCTGAAAATTCGACCAAGTACACTGTACAATAAACTTTATGCTGCATTGAAACCTGTTTATGAGGATGCTAGAAAAAAGGACATGGAGTCGACTTTAACTGGCTTTGGTCTAAGGCTAGAAACATTTACAAAGACCAAAATGGTGCAGACGCAGTTTTAGGAAAGCATGTTATAACAACATTTATTCGATGCCATGGCCTTCGCTACAGAAGAGTACAGTGAAACAAAAGTGAACCTAAGGAAACCTACCGAGAGAAGCTGCTAAAATGGCACTCTATGCTGCGTGAAAGATTGATCAGAACAGGAGCATCAGATCCTACATATGATAGTAAATGGGGTTACTACAAGCCAAATCAAAGATTCAATGTTGACCAGTCTCCTTTACCATTTGCAATAGAGTGCAAGAAGACGTATGAAATCCCTGAGAAGGATAAAAAGATTTGGGTTAACCAACCTACTTCAGATGCTGGAAAACGTTTCTGCTCTGTAAACATTTGTTTTAGACCAGTTGGGGTTCAACCAAGGATCTCTGTTATATTCCGTGGAAAAGGTAAGTGCATCTCTCAAATTGAAAAAGAATCATGGGATCCGTATTTTGAGGTCTACTTTCAGGCAAATGTCTGAGCTGATACTGACTTTTACGTCAATTGGGCAGAAAAGACATTGAGTAAAGCATTGAAAGATAAAGATTGTTTTGTTTTATTTGTAGACAATTTAGAAGGTCAAAAGGCTGCTGAGTTCAAAGATGCAGTCTCAAACAGTAATGGTGTGGTTTGGTATGGATTGGCTAATGCCACTGACAT
The DNA here is from genome assembly GCA_024741275.1 of Chironex yamaguchii. Classification (NCBI taxonomy): domain Eukaryota; kingdom Metazoa; phylum Cnidaria; class Cubozoa; order Chirodropida; family Chirodropidae; genus Chironex; species Chironex yamaguchii. The sequence continues at coordinate 2,515 of JANTCA010003151.1, read as the reverse complement.
ATGGCAGCCTGTTGATACAGGATAGGGCCACATAATTAAGGTGCTTATCAAGCAACACTTTTTTCAATGGCTTGATGATGATGAAAACTTAGAACGATGGTATGGAACTTCAACTTTTACAGCTTCTGAAAAATGTATACTGATTACAACATGGATTGGCAAAGCATACCATGAGATTTGCGAACCAAAATATGATAATCTTAGATACCAATTGTTCCAAAAAACTGGCACACTTTTAACAGCTGATGGATTGGAAGATAAACTTATTGAACCAGAAGGCTTGCCTAACTACAAAGTTCATCCTCCTTCTGTACTAGATCCTCTAACAGTTCCACCAATTGGAATCGAAAGTACTGAAGATGAACGGCAGGATGTTGGAGAATCAGATGAATCTGATTGCGAAGATGAAAGAATTGAAGTTGTGGATGACAAAGAGGACGGAGAAAGAAATATTTTTGATTTGTTTGTGAATGAAGTATTCTGAAGGGTTTTAAAGGAAATGTGCAATACATGTACTGTAACCATTTTTATCAAGTCTTTTGTTAATTTTATCTTCTTATATGTTAAAGTTTTAAAAGGAATAAGATATAAATGACACCTTTCACATAATGTTGAAAAAGTTGTTTAATTTTATTGCCACAAATTCGTCCCACAGTTGTTTAATTTTTGAGCCAATTTTGGGGCAGTTGTTTATTTTCATGAGTTGTTTACAAAAAAAAGTTTACCCTCATATGGCATTTGATGGAAATTGTTCTGCTGGATTTTAAATTATCTCGACAAACGTATCCAATCCATCAAACTGGAAAACAGTCTCTCAGACCGCCTACCCATCACCTCCGGAGTGCCCCAAGGTGGCGTGCCTGCTCCAATACTGTTCTTGATTTTCAGCAACGATCTATCCGACCCTCTTTGCTTATTGCCACACAATTTGAAATTCAGAGCTGATGGTACCCACTTAATCTATGCAGATGACACGATGCTACTAGCCTCTGCAACATTTGATTTGGACTTGGTCTCTTATATTAACACTCAACTAGAAACCGTCCGCCGCTGGTCAGTTACATGGGGAATGAAGTTCAATTCCACTAAGACGGAGGCTATGTTTTTCTCTCGAACGGATTCAAGAAATCCTCTCATCGACACACTGATGTTTATTGGCCAACCCGTTGAACTCGTCACCGAACACAAACATTTGGGCTTTATCATCACATCTGACTTGAGTTTTACAAGCCATATTGTTTCAATCTGCAGAGGTGCTGGATCACGAATATTTTTGATGAAGCAATTTGCCTCCTACATCCATGATGGGAATGTTCTATTAAGAATCTATAAATCATATGTACTGCCGTTGTTTGAATATGCATCCCCCGCCTGGAGTGCACTTAATGTTTCTCAAAGCGAGCGCATCTCGAAAAGCTACAAAGACGGGCAATAAGAATTATTCTTAACTACAACTATACTGACCCTGTTACTGATGCGGATTACTGCCATCTTAATATTTATCCACTGAAAAATTGACGAAATGTTGCCCTCTGTTGCTAGGGATATAAAGTGATCAATAACTGAACCCCAAGATGTTTACTGGAAGTTACGCCTGTGCTTCAAAACTTTCCGATGAGAACTCGTGGCATTCTGGTTGTCCCCAACATTGAGTACCCGACATTGAGAACCTTTGACACCTCCCCAGTATTGTTTTTGATAAAACTACTCAACTTTATACAATAATTATGGAACTGTGCATCAGTAAACGGTTCTAAGCGAGAACTTTGGAGGCTGAGAGACCTCTGGTCCTTAGTCAATCATATTGACAAGTTTCAGTTGTTATCAATGCTGCAACAGGGGCATGATAATTGGCAATAAAGCTGCTTTGTAAAAACAAAAAAATAACTCGACGAAGTTCTGTCGTTTACTTACTAATTACTAATCAATAACTTTACACTCGTTAACAAATTTCCACCAGTTAAAAAAAAGAAACCTATGACTTTTGACAAAACTTACTTTGGGCTGTCTGGCATTGGTACTGATGCGTACCATGACAACTATCAACGCACACTTCGTTGAACTTACAGCTTACTTGACTTTCATTTCTGCACACAGGACCAATCTACAATCATAAAAATATATCTGCATTGGAATTATGATTACGTTTCCAAAAGAATCAACATCGAGTTTGAGAAAAGTATAAAACTTCCCTCAAAATTGCTCAGATGCTACATACATCTGACACAGATAATGTGACACAGATAAAGGCTTAAGCCGAATCCCAATCAATTCTCCTTACCATCCGCTGAGTTTCGGCTCGTGATACCAAGAACTTTGAAATTCCCTCACCAAATCTTTATGTCATTATGTTACAGCAATTCAAGTGTGGGACTGGATTGAAATTCCAAATTCGAGCCAAGTCTGCTCCCAAGTAATGCAGATATTGTGGTAATATATAACTAGATAGATAGATAGATAGATAGATAGATAGATAGATAGATAGATAGATAGATAGATAGATAGATAGATAGAT
>JANTCA010003150.1:0-10942 GCA_024741275.1 Chironex yamaguchii | reverse complement strand
AATTTTTTATGTGTTTCGGCTTAAGCCTTCATCAGTGTCAGATATTTGTTATACCTCAACAGACACAGTGCTTTTATTTATACATATTTCTACGAAGACGAAAGTCAGGCAAAACATTGTATAGAAGTTTACAATTTTCACATGAACTTGCTAGTGAGAGAGAAATCTATTGCCTTACTTTGTCCTTGTGTATGATCTCGGCAAATGTAACATGGAAATGCATCCAAAATACGTAGAGATTTCGCCGTGAAAACTAAGTGTTATGTCGGCTTTACACGAAACATACAGTTTCTCTTGTTTTACCGATTTTGTCGCGCTTGTACGATGTGTTGCTGTAGTATCTAGTACTTGCGATCATATCACGGTTGATAAGTCTAGGTTGGTTATTATATTACAATCTAAACATGGGACGCGACCTTTGTCAACTCTTCATTCCTTTGGTTTAATTTTGAGATCCCAGGTAATTGTAGATGGGCTTCAATTATACAGGAAAGTGATAATGGATCTAGGAAACCTGTCTGAAGCTGGTTGCAATACAGATTTTTTGCAAGAAACAGCAGGTACATAACCGCTAACAGTAAAATAATAAACAAACGTTGGCGTGACTTAGTGAGGTATTTTTGCCTTTATTTAAAAGAGATGAAGTGTTTTAAATACCTTGATTTTGAAACATTGGTAAAAATTCGAGACTGAAAAGCCTAAACAGTGCAATGTAGTAAATTTTACAATTGCTAAGGTCAATTATTGATGATATGTGTCCTCACTTTCATATTCTGATCTAAAAAAGGTTTGTCAAAATACACCTGCTATCTTCGCTCATGATAATCTGTTATTGTACTGAAGTCATTAAACAATTTATGTTTACTTCTATTCTTTTCTCTTAGTAGTACCATAACTGTCAGCCTTCTGAAACGTTGTTAGACAGCAAGTGCAAGCTTTCTGCTAAGACATTTACTAACTAAAAAATTCTTTCATACATTACATGTTGTCACTGCGACCACAGGAGCTAGTACTCAGGTCTCAGGTCAGCAAATCTGACGCCATTCCTATTGATTCCTATTGAACAGCTGATTAGCTAAGAGCAAAATAGTGGACGATCAGGTTTAAGTGACTCAGGGTCTTTCCTCACTAAACTGTTTTGCTCAGGAGTAGCAGTTTATTGCATAGTGAATTACGCATCTAAAACTTGATACGGAAGTAATATGTTGTACACAAGTGTTTTATTTACGGATAATAAATAATACCCGGTTTTTCGCTAAATGTTTTTTTTGAAACGTCAATGACAACAATATTCTCGTGGAAGTTTAAGCGATCCCATTACTTCTGAAATAAGTGCAACGCTGGTGCAGAAAAACTGTCGTGTTACTAGATAGCCAGCGTAATTTACACGAAAAATTTAACAAATCGATTTGTCAGTATTTTCTTTGTTAATATATGTACCTAATTTGAAAACTTAGACCTAAGAGCTGTAAACAATTAATTTTTGCCTTTATTCTTTGTAGAAACGGAACATCATAGATCTAAGGCTTTTGCAGAAGTGCTTGATCTCATCAAGGTAATATAGGGCCTTTGAAGAAACCTAATAACTAATTAGGATATCTTTTTGCTCAAATCTGTTCTAACCCTACCAGTTTTAGTGGCAGAAGCAAAATCTCCTATATCAATTATTAACGACATCTACAACGTTTTGCTACAAGGGCGTATTTGTATGACGATGGATTTCCGTCGCTACAATATCATAACCTGTACAATAAATTATAGATGGACATTATCTTTGACCAGCGAATTTTTCTCTCGTGAATCGGTAGTTGTGTCTCCTTTTGGTAGGAAGCAACATTGTATGACAAAGGTATGTAAGTTTGGCCAATTTTTTGGTTTTATGGATATATTTATTTCGCATTTAGTTTTCTAAAGTATGCTATTGTTTCCTAATCTGCGTTTCTAAAAACTAGAAGGTACTGAACAAAAATATCTTGTATTTCGTAAGCAGATGTAAATTGTATGATGCATTACTTAAAATATATGACAAAATTATTATGCTGTAAATACGATTTTAAAGACGACTGCTCCCAAACACGTCTTCCAACAAGACATGTCATTTAAATGAGCTGTCAATTAAGAAAGTATCGAAACCATTTTTTTTCAACTACGTCTGTGTGTGTATTCTGGTGTATATACCTACAGCTGAAACATGCCCAAGTGTGCTGTGTGTAGTTGCAATCCTCAAACATTACAATTTGCATGGTTTCAGATGGAACAATTTGCTGCCCATCTCATTATAACAGCAAGTTCATCATTGATTGATTCCATTATCCGTACTGCAGAACAATGAGAAGAAGCCGACGTTAATGTCGAAAGTGACTTTTTGCATTTAACTGTGTATATAGGCATTTTTCATGCTCAAATTATGTATTCATAAACTAGACTTAGTTGCTTAACGGGGATCTCTGTGCCATTCAAATTGTCTCTGACGGCGCGGCAAAGAGAAACATCGAGAGTATTTAATCAATGCTGCTATGCTTTCGACTTGACAATGTGGGTACTTCGTACCCACAAAGGTAGCTAATGTTTAAAACAAAGGTTCTCAACGATGTTTTTAAGGTAACACGTTATTAATTGTGTTGCTTTTGTTTCGAGTAGCTATTGATTGATTTATGGGAACATGTCTTGCTTTGATATATTGATATCATATATTGATAACAAAGTGTTATAAGGAGTTATTAGCGCTCTTTTTTGCGTAAAATGTTACTATTTACGACTGACTTTGTTCTCATGTCATCTGTTTGAGTTATTACAGTCTATTTTTGTCTCTTGAGGTTTTCAGGGTATTTGGGAAAAAATATGAATACTTTCACGATATCAATCAAACTTGAAAAAAGCACTTTCTTAGTCAATTGTAGAGCGTATGCCATAATACTAGATTTATGCTCCTTTCACGTTATTATGCATTTATATTTAGCAAAACATTGACATTGGAAGAATTGTCTCTGCGTAACCTTCGATCGTCTGCTTTACATATCAAGTTTTTCTTCTTTTAAAAGTGACTTTCAAGTCCTCTTTAAATTTGAGAGAAAACAAATATTGACGAAAACGATTTTCAATGCAATTTCCCCTTGTCATTTTTAATTTGCAGTGTCTATTTCTTTGCCTTTACAACTCTGCTTCTAGCCATTCGTCGTTGTGTTGATGTGTCCAAATCCTTGCTTTGTATGTAGGTGGACTAAAACTTTTGTTTAAAATTATGAGATCTATTTTGATGGAGTTCATAAGAATCCTTCTTTCGCTGTCCCTTACTCTTCTTTTCTCTACCAAAACACAAATATTCAGTGTTTTATTTTTCCATAGCCATAGGATGGGCCGTACCAAATCCTTTGTTGGAGTACTCAGGAAATTGCCATTAAAATGCCAATATTATCTTTCGGATATTTATTTAGTAAACTCTTGGGCTCGTTCGGTGTAACTATGTTGCGAAATTCTAATAAATATTTATGCGATATTCAATAGGAATGTGTATCTTTTTTCGCCAGCACGATTTCACACTTGCACGTAAGATAAAATGTTATATTACATCAATTTGCAATTAATGAAAACTCGATCAATTGATGACCTATTGTGTGGTCATAATGCTTTTCTTTAGGCAAATTTTCAAGGAGATTTTCAAGTTTTATATCACAAGAAAGCTATTCAAATCTTAACATTGTTTTCTGTCAAAATCTTTACTGCATCTTACCACTTTTTACCACTTTACCAAGTTAATGCCCTTTCATTAACTGATTGGTTCTATTGTCAAATCACCATCGTTTGACATTTTTTAGCCTCATTCTGGTATTATCTGCCATTTATCATCCAGGTTTTGCTTTAGCTCTTGAGATTTTAATTTAGACACTCTTCCCTTTGTTTTGTTTAGGGATTTCTGTATCTAAAATTGTTCTTTGCCTTTTATCAAATTTCAAACTTGTTTGCTGTTAATCTCAAAGTCTGAAAAGCGTTTATGACCATGTTTTACTAGTACTTGCCAAAACATTTCAGGTCCGTCTCCATGATTGCGTAAAAGTGAAAGATCTCTGCCACATAGCTAAAAATGATCGAAGAGAAGTTGAACGTCTGGGCATAACAACAAATAAGTGGTTGTCATAGCCACGCTCAAATAACATGTCTACCGAAAACAGGTTTGCAACACTGTAAGGAATAAATTTGAGTTATATCAACACGTGTACTTCATGTTTCGTTCAGCTTTATTCTTTGCAATTTTTTCTCAGTAGTATTATGTCATACCGCATTTGACGACTGATAAGTGAATCATTGTTTCTTGGAGCCACTAGGCGAGCTCGCAATTCCTATTCAATTCCGTGACGTAATCTATGAAGGTTAGCCTTATAATTCACTAGAGATATTTGTTTTAATGTTTACAACTAAAATTCTAATGTTATGGTAATCTGCTTTTGAACAACCCTTTTGTGGTACATGGCTGTTCTCCAGGAGGAATGGATGCTTGGCGTACAGTGGCTGGAACATGTTGTTTGATCCTGTCACCCATTCCTTGAAAAGTGCGACATACATACCGAGCTTCACATCGGCACAGATATTCATATACCACTAATAATTTTTGTGTGGTAGGTACACAATCCTTGTGAATGGATGGCAATATCTTCCTAGTCGTGAAAACAATTCTGGGATTGACAGCAGAGAAGCACTTAACTACAGCTTTTTGAATCTGTGTTCCGACGTGGATAGAAAGATTGCCTAGCCGAGGAAATTTTAAGTACACAGAAGATTTTTGAAGCCTATAAAATTTTGGGTTGCAAAATAAGTGATCTTTTCTCCAAGAAATCTAGAAACAACATCCTCTGAAAACCCGTTTTCCAAGAGAACAGATTTTATTTTCCCTAGTTCTGAAATTAATTTAGATTTTGAACAGATACAAAGTGCTCTATAGGTAAGCGTTCTGATGAGGTTGATTTTACTCCTTTTTCGGAAAGAAATAATCCCAACGAACGTACTGACCAGTAAAAATAGCTTTTCGGTAAACAGTCTTTGTCAAATTAGTCTCAGTTTTTTCAGTAAAGTGAATATCTGGAAGTATAGTATATTACTATACAAAATATTAGTAGTATACAAAAAGGTAATGTCTGGGAGAGTTTATAAATTCCAATTTGATCACAAGAAAGAAGACTAACAAAGTAACTTACATCGAATGAAGGTAAAGTCAAAACAAAATGTACAGCTACAAAAGGCACCCGAATTTTATGATCAATAAAGCAACCAAGTTTGAAAACGTAATTTATACAAAATACTTCCCGAAGTTGCATCTTTTGAGATATTCTCCACAAACAAATAATGCTTTACGGTTTTGCGTTTTTATAGTCGGATTATTGTTTATCTCGAAGTTGTATTTTTTAAGGACATGAATCAAATGAATACTCAAGTTTACCGTTATCAGTTAACTTCTATTTCGGAGCTAGAAATAGATTTGTAAAATGAGTAACTGTGAACATGAAGTCACCAATAGATTTCCACGTGATCCCATAGCTTATCAAATTCGTCAAGTAGCAGCAGAGCCACCGAGAGGTTTAAGAGGCCCTGAAGCAAAATTTAAAACGAGGCCGCCAGCGAACAAAGCGAGCAAAAGATAAGCGGTCAGGGTAACTAACGGAAATTTTTAGAAAAATGCCCTTGACATTAGCGTAAAATAGTTTTCAAAAAAACTTCTTGCATCTTCTGAAAGTATTTCAAAACTTGTAACTGTTAGCGGAGCTCAGTGGTAGAGTGTCTACTTTGAACGCGAAAGGTTGTTGGTTTCGAGTCACTGCAAATATTTCTGTATACTACCTGTGCAGTTCCTAACATTAAAGGGAAGTTTATGAAAGTTAATCAAACAACTGTATCGCTGGACGTTCCCCTTATGCAAAAGAGGGATGTACATCCAGCTCTACACGGCAACTACTGACATCCAGAGGCAGCAAGATATATTCCGGGTAAAACAGTTAAAAACCTTGTTTCAATAACGATAGAGAACGTTTGACTCTACTTGAATTATCTTAAATTGTTCTATTATAAAGTGTATAATGACTCCGAAAACAAACAGATACGTTCACAATCCTGTTCATCTCATAGTCATGTTTACTTTCGTTCTTAGCAAATTGTCTCAAATAATCAGTTAAAAAAGCATCTTTAAGAATTCATTATAACAACTTCCACTCTATTTTTCACGAACATTTTGTTCTGTAAAAGTACTACACTTAGAGTTTCTACGATTGACTATTACCCACAGGTTTGAGTAGTAAAGCTGTAATCTTATCTCTTTTGGCCAGCCATGATAATCGATATAGCCACAAATGGACAAAAACATACCTTATCATCAATAAAAAGTTTTGCAGGAGGAACCTCTAAAAGCCTGCAAAATGATGCCTCAGGTCTACCAATCTTAATTTTATTTTTATTTAATTTTTCTTTCTTTAGGCAGGGTAGCCCCTACGTTAGAGAATAACTGACTTACACAGTGTCATGCAATAAAATACGTGAAAAGGTAAACTAAATATTTAGTATAGTATAACCTCAACCAAAAATACTAGAATCTGAGATTTTTTGAGTAATAGAAATAAAATTAAATGAGTTTCTAAAAAGCACTTTAGTTTATTACCTCAATTACCTCTACCTTTACCTCAATTAATTCTTTTCGGGATTTCATAAGCTTTTCCGTGAATTTCTTTAATGCTGTTGATCTTTTTGTTTCATTGTTTAGCCCATTCCTGAGACGAGTCCCCTCTGAATGAAAAACATCTCTCAACATGTGGCTCATATAGGATGGCGTCTCAACTTTTAGGGATTTGAAAAGCATTTTGATTGTTTCGATTTTAAGTAGTTTAAGTATTTCCCTAACCGTGGCCATCCAAGGGCATAAATGAGTGGCAAGGATGAATGATAATACCGGCTGCCACTGACGTATATTGCAGCATGATTTTGTAGCTTTTGAAGCTTATTTAGAGTGGTTTCATCATCATTACCTCAGACCGTAGTCCGTTTTGCGTGTGTGGCAGCTTCCTCTTCTCTTAGCTTTGAATCAATCACTAGCTTCATTCTGTTGTCCAGAACAATGGAGAATACTTTACTAGCGACTGAGAGCAATGTGATGCTTCTCCAGTTGTCACCGTCAGTGAGAGAGCCTTTCTTTGGCAGCTTTACAATTTGCTCCACTCTGATCACACACTTTCTTCAGTCCAGCATTTATTCAGCAGTGCACTGAGTTTTGTCACTAGCTCTTGACAACCAGCCTTGAGATATTCAGCTGGGATTGCATCCAGTCCTGAAGCTTTGTTGTTCTTGAGTGTTGATATTGCAATTCTTACTTCTTCCAGTGTGATTATATTTGTATTAATTGTTCGGTCCTCTTCTTCCATAAAAACATAGTTGCGGAATAAATATTAACCCCCCAAAGGACAAGAATACATAAAGTATGGTTCTGAGAGTTTTTGCACATCTGTTTAATAGTGGGTTTTGGCACATACTTTTTAGAGAATGGTAATACGCCTGGACATCTTACTTAAAACTAAGGTCAGTTGGGAAGACCATGTTACCTGCTGATCTACTAGAACTCCCAAGTACCTGATTACTCATCCATTTTAATGTCATCACCCGCAATTTTTGACTGTGATTTAATTGAGTCCAGTGACGTTAATTCTTTTAAATTGCCTTACCTCAAATAATTATACCTTCAGTTTTTGCAACACGTAAGGAAAGTTTGCTTCTATCTAGCCTTACGTTCAATGCAGCTAGATCAGGGTTGATAGCTTTGTTGATATCGGAGACAGAATTTGATACAAAAGTGATAATAATATCATCGGCATACGCAGCCACATGGGAACGCTTTAATCTTAGCATTCCACTCCACCTTACCTGAAGAAAATACTTGGTACGTCACTGGTTCGAATTTATCATAGCAAAAGCAAGTCGTTTCGACACTTTTCTATGACAAAAAAATTACAAGCTGTTTTTGAGCGTTCTAGATTGTAATGCATCTGTTTGTAATTATTAACAGTAAGTGTATTATTTTGTACTTTTTTCAGAAAATACTGGTACCGTTGTCAAAATAAGTGAGATATAGGGTAATCTTCTTGACATGGCATAAAGTGATACTTGATTTTAAAGATGCTGCTTTATTACATTGTGATTACATGGAGCGTATCAAGTAAGTAAAGACAAAGGACCTATTAAGAGATCTTTCTTCTATGCTGCGAAGGCTTATATTTGTGAGTTTTACTTCAAAAAAGAATTATTGGGCTTACATTTCATTGATTTGTATTTATAGTGATTGGATGGAATGGAATATATTAGTACTTGCTATGCTACGTACTTCCCCTTGATATTTTATTCATCTACACAAGTTGAAAACGCCTGATATGCCACTTTTCCCCAAAGCATTTACTTTTATTCATCTACTTTCCATCGCCTCTTGGATCTCGTCAATAATACATAAGAAAATTAAACTAACGCACATAATTTTTACAATTCCCATGCAGACTCCTACATCATAAGCTATGGGCATTTTTTCATAGCAGTACTTGGAGTCAGGAAATATTGAAGAGAATTTCCTCCCAACAAGGCCTAACAATAAATTTAAAAAGATAAACATCATAGCAAATCTTGGCTTGATATTTCCGACTTGTCTTGCAGATTATTCAAAAAATGCTATGATAGGTACCGTGAACATAACTATTGCTATTATATTCCTACCACCAAGAAGTTTAAAGAAGATTAAATGACACAGGGTTTATTAAACGATTCAAGAGAGAAACAACAGAAGTATTGTTTAACACATTTTGGGAAGTAAAAATATAAAATTTGTTAATAACACGTGAATATAGCAGTTTAGCATCTTTACATTGCTTGCCTTGATAAAATTAGTTTTGAGATCATTTAATACATCTTAATAACATTGCATTGTTTTTATTGTTAAACAGGTTTGGGAGTAGACATGCTATTCGTTCCATACTATCAAGGCTCAAAGAAAAAGTATTGCTGGTACCCAGAGAGTCAAGAAATAAAGAAAGGGAATAAAATATTTATGAAAGCAAAAATTGCCACGGAAATGTGCTGTACAGAGGAATTCCACTTTTCATTAAACAATAAAAAAATGAGAGTATATTCAAAGAAATCAGGGGCATCAATGTGCATTGGAACGGACACCATTGGAAAAGACAAAGATGTAAAACTATGGGAAGGTAAAAACCTCTTAGGTGCAAACAAGGATATATAGTGCTTCTAATATATTGGAGTCATCAGAACTGTCCAGATTTTTAGACTTAAGCAATGGCATTCCATAAAATCGGTTAAGTTTTTAGCTGGAAATGGAAATGCCTTTCTAAGTCTGACTCATTCAAACAAGCTTCTCATAGAAAATAATGAGTAAATGATTTTCAGCATATTAAGTCAATAACAAATTAACGCTAACTCCATGCCCTTTTTCTTATGGGTCCATCGAAGCTCGATTCCCATGGTAACTACTCTGACTACCTGTATACCTTGACGGTATACTCTGTGAAAATAGTATCAGATATGACCAAGCGGTTGTCATGTACTGAGTTGTAAACTTTTTATGACATTAATTTTGAGAAATGCTTCTACCCCAGACAGGCTTGTAGAAATGAAGTGTTAAAACTTTTTATGCCTAACATACAGATCTCAGTGGTGATAGAGGTCACGATGTCGCAAGAAAAAAGACAAAAATGTTTTGATTCCTCCTCTCCAACGATAAAATGTTAAAAGTGCTTTTTGATGTTTTAATGTTACAATACATTTTCATCAATGTTTTCTTGACTATCGATACTTCTGCATAAGGTATAGATCTATTTCATGCCAAAAGACGCAGAACTATTGCCCTTTATTTCTCTTATACTTTTCGAATCTGTTACTATATGTACCGCATATTTATGGTAACTTAGTTTACCTTCAATCGCAATATGTATGCCTCCACTTGCAGTACATAATATATTTTAGTTATACGTCGTTATGCCATGAATGATGTGCATGCAATTGTGGTATTTATGCCTATAACAATTTTGCGTCAGTCACCTTTTCATCTTGACTAAGTCACAGAAAGGAAGAAATGCTGCTGCACATTGGACTAGGTGAATTGATTGTTGTGATGATCAAACCAAAGTTTTGTCAAATTTATGTCATTTAACTTTACGTCAAAATGAACTGCATTGCGATTTGTTCAATTCAAAGTCAAATCTTCTTTGTCTCTAAAATATTCAGTCAACTTTCAAAAAATAGTTTTATATCATAAAGGTTTATTATTTTAACCTTGAACGTTTTTGAGAATGCAGTCGGCAACTGATTCTCATTTGCAATGTCGATCTAACTGCAGAAGGCACTGTAATATAGTTACCTGTTTTACATTGTAATTTACAATGGTAATCGTAATGCTTTAGCACAAAAAAAACTAATGAAAAAATTATAATGCAAATCTTGAATTTTTTATAACAAGAAAATTGCTCTGATGTTTAGATTTTTCTTTAGTTAAAATCTAACCAACAAGTCTAATTGGTTTCTGAAAATATAGTACAAACCCAGAATAAAATCTTATAAAACTGAAAACTGGTCAGTTGACTCTCAGCTGTCACAAAAATTCCCATGAATCCAGGAAATAGAGTTTTGGAGGCAAAATTCAAAATGGTGGACACTGCAGTTGGACTAATGTACTATTCGCATCAAAATGGCATGCGTGATACCTCACTACAATATACAGTGGACTGTTTTTAACGCTTACCAAAAGGATCTATAAGTAGACATATTTTTAAGTTTTTATTTCATTAAAACATTGCTAATAGGGCCTTTTTATGAGTTTTAGTTACTCTACTTTTAGCATGACACGCATTGTTAACAGCAATGATTTACTGAAATGTTTTAATGACTGTATGAATATTGTTATTATTACTATTAT
>JANTCA010003149.1:0-10943 GCA_024741275.1 Chironex yamaguchii | reverse complement strand
ATGCGGTCATCAAAAAATTTGCTGACACACCACTGTTAAGGCAAAGCCTTATGCATTGAACCTTATTGTTCGTATTTGCAACAGTAGTAGTAGCAGCAGCAGCAGCAGTAGCAGTAGTAGCAGCAGCAGCAGCAGTAGTAGTTACAGTAATAGTAGTAGCAACCGCAACAGTAACAGTGACAGTAGTGGTAGTGGTAGTGGTGGTAGTAGTAGTGGTGGTAGTGGTAGTGGTGGTAGTAGTAGTAATCAACAGAGTTACTGTTTATCAAAAAGGCAATTATAAAACAAATCATGACAGATATAAATAAAATATCGTATACGCAGTGTATTTACCTGAAAGGGTAAACCATAGCAGCTACTGAAGGATATCTTCTGGAGCACACATAGTCAAAATCCAACATACCCTAAAAGACGAAAATGGATAACGGATAACATATTTTCACATGTAAATTACACAGCAAAACATATGTTTCACTATCATGTTACCTGATAAAAATTTAATAGCGTGATAATAGTGGCAAAAGCACTTAGGTATGAGATGCCAGTTTTATGATATTACCTGGACAGCACGTGATTGCAGTCCCCAAACAATAGCCTTCGTGTACTGGTTAAACAGAATATTCTTAGCCTTCTCTACTGCCTCTACCAACACAAATCCACTTCCCTCTTCTGATTTTTGCTCACTAATGCTTTTCGTTCGTTTTACGAATACTTCGTCAGAGGGATGATGCTCAGGGTGCTAAAACAGACAGAAAAAAATACTTTGCTAACCATGTTTTAAATTAACGATAAATTGATCTTCCACGATCAAAAAGTTTCATACTGCAGCTAATGTTATGCAAAATCTAGCATGCGGTAAGATTAATGAACGTTTTTCATCTTTGAACATTAACAACAAAACATGTGTCGATAGGGTTTCAAGAAGTTAAAGTTAAAATGCCATATATCACACTATCCTCATCTCCCCATTTACCGTAGGCCACGTTTAGACGTCGCTCTGACGTCCAATTTCCGTCGAGTCAACTTCAATGTTGCCATTAGATCCATGACAAATTTATCGTCTAAATCAAACTCTACAGTTCGTGTTAAATGTGATCTAAGTTTACGATGTACTATTAGGTTATCTAACGCGCTTTAGGCAATGCATTTATGTCGAGTCAAATTCAACTGATCTAGGTCTTGGTCAACCCTGCTTATGCCGAACTAAGACGCGCGCCAAAATCAAAATATCGACTCATGAATGCTGTAGAAATGCAACGTAAAACGCGACGCATAAATTGGAGACGATCTTTTCTTGAGGTTGTTTTAAATTTTGGATAATTTAACTTACTTGGAATAAAATGCGACGTGTAAACTAAGCCTTGCAGTAGACATCTTGTGTTTTTTAGGCAAATGTACAAAACTACTACTATGGCAACGATAACACCCGTTTGGGGAAAAATATGTGACAAACAAATACATTTGCTAAAGACACACCTCGTGAGCACTAAAGAACATGTTCGCAGCTTCATTCGAATTAAAAGGTTCCCCTGAAGGTATAGCAGTCTTGCCCAGTGCCATTCCAACAATGGCAGTCATGTGAGTTTCAGTTCCAAACACGTGAACCGGAATACCAGTAGATCGTCCTAAACGGTAAAATATACAAGCGGTTAAAGCATTGTTTGGGTAATAAAACTTTTCAAGTTAGTCTGGACAAAACATCTGCTGTTTTGCTTGGTTTAGCAGTTTTGAGACGATCTTGCTTTGTCTTTTCCACACGGAGCTTACTTTTCCAGGATGATTATGTTTGCTGTATTTGCACTTACATGTTTTGCATACTTCTTTGTAAAGTGATTCCAAAACTTTATGTGCATAGTACATGGAATCACTGAGTTAAAGGAGAATGGGGTCGTACCACATCAAAAATGGTGCGCAAACTTGCAAAGTGCAAAGTGTTTCGCACTATTCCGATCTATTCGTTCTCAGGTCATGTCCGGGAACAATCAGATAATAGTGCACCCGTAAAAGTGGCAATCAATTCAGCCGTCGATAAAGTTGAACCCATATGATTGTGGATAAATTCGAGCTTCTACTTAGTGCCTTCAGCCCTCGAAAGTGTCTCGAGAAAGTAACATTTATCCTTCTACTACCTGGTGTTAAGCCTTTGCAGAATCAGTTTTGACGGCAGCTTACATATTATCATTATCATTATCAATAATATTATCATTACAAGGCCATGCTGTTGCACAATCGATAATGAGTTCTTAAAATTTACCAACAGAGCGCGATCTTTACAATGCGAAAGCCACCTTTAACCAGAAAATAGTTCGGTGGCCGCTGTTTTCCATACCACTGATTGGTAATTTTGCTCTGAACACAGGCAAATAAAAGGTCAATAAGTCCACATACCCAATTCTCTCATTATCCGTAATCCCTCCTGATAGTTCGGTCCGCCTCTTCTCACAAAGATTTTAACTTTGTGTTCGATTATATTCTTCTGGAAATTTTGCAAGGCTTTGACAATGCCCTAGGATATGAGAAAACAGAATACAGTTATTGTTATACTGTCTGAAAAAAACGATCAGTACTAATTTAGGCCTTGTAGAGGCTAAAATGAGACAGTCATCCCATAAATGATGCATCCACGCCACATCATTTTATATACAAAACCTTTACAGGTCATAAATTCAACAAGCTGATAGCGAGTTCCGATACTTCACGTGTCACTTTAGTGAGGGGTCACAGCTATGTAAGTAAGGGTGGTGTCCATCATCTAGTCTACATCACATTTAAAGTCGGGCATATGGCTAGCCGCCGATTTGTCCTCTTGCTCTCAGCCCTACCAACTGAACAGTAATAAGGACACACCACTGTCTCCTAAGACAGACTACGGCTCTTCCTTTTCAAGCACTCACTAGATGCTGGCGAGATCATCTTGTCTGAAATGTCCTGTTCCCTCCACTCCTTGAAGCGGAACGACCGGTCTCTAATATCGTCAACACTTAAGAAGCTCTAGGGGGATTTGGAATTGTGGTTCGATGGGCTGGCAGCTGACGAAAGGGTGTGGGGGTGTGTGGTTAAAGTGTAAAAGAGTTACTTATGATTTTACCTAATAGAGGCAGCATCTGTCCAAATTCCTGGGGATGCGATTGTTGAGAGCACGTACAGGATAGCAAGGGGCATAATTCTAAGGACGCCAGTGTTAATGCAAGATAATTTGTTAATTTCGGCATCTATCCTTAACACCCCAGATCTGTATGAATAAAAATATTCGTTCGTAAACACAAACAAAACTGCCGGCAAACTCAGCACATAGAAATCCAACCTTCAAGTCAATCACAGCGACCATTGTCCCTGATGTACATAGAGAATCAGTTTTAACAATACAGTGTACAGACAAAGGGATGATGTGGCAATGGGTAGCCCCTTGGATCCAACTTCTGCAAATATTTTTGTCGGCTTTCACGAGAAGTGTATTCTAAAAGAAAACAACCAACAGATGTCCGTTTATTTTCGCTATGTCGATGACACCTTTGCCACCTTTAAAACAGAGCTGGAATGCGACAGGGTTTTCCAAAAACAGTTACATCCCGCTCTCAAATTTACGGTTGAAAAGGAACAAGACAGCTTATTAACTTTTCTTGATGTTTTTGTTGGAATAACTGACACTAATTTGACAACAACTGTTTACCGAGAAGCTACTTTTAATGGTCAGTGCATTCGTTGGGATTCTTTTTGTCCACAAAAGAGGAAAATCAACCTCATCAGAATACTTGCCCATAGAGCACTTTGTATCTGTTCAAATCTAAATTAAATTCGGAACTAGGGAAAATTAAATCTATTCTCCTTGAAAACGGGTATCCAGAGGATATTGTCTCTAGAATTCCTCGAGAAAAGATCACTCATTTTGAAACCGAAAAGTCATTTGGGCCTCAAAAATGTCCTGTATACTTTAAACTTCCTTGGCTAGGTAATGTTTCTATCCACATAGAAACACAGATCAAAAAAGCTGTAGTTAAGTGTTTCTCTGCTGTCAATCCAGAATTGTTTTCACGACTAGGAAGATCTTACCATCCATTTACATGCATTCTGTACCTACAACACAAAAAATCTTAGTAGTATATGAATTTCTGTGCCAATGTAAAGCTCGGTATGTAGGTCGCACTTCTCAAAGATTGGGTGACAGGATCAAACAATATGTTCCAGCCACTGTGCGCCGAGCATCAATTCCTCCTAGAGAACAGCCACCTAGCGCTTGCAAAGGGAAAAAGACTTCTAAAACATGCGATTATGGCCATAGGCCAACATTTACTACAAAATTCGGAATGCGCCAAAATGTATAAAGGCGAGAATTTTCGGATAATTGGCACAACAAGATCGTCCTTTCATCTAAGTGTATTGGAGTCTGTCTACATTAAAACATGAAAACCAGTACTCTGTAGGTAAAGAGTTCGTTTTTTCACTCTTCCAATAATGTTCTGTTTCTTCATTTTCTCTTTGTATTTTCCTTTCTTGTTTTTGATTGGCTAGTTTCTACAAATGTTCCATATAAAAAAGTTTACCGTATACATATATTTTCCTTTCAAACGGTTCATACTCTGAAGAGTGACAGACGAAGAAGCTTTTAAGTATTAAGTATTGGAAATTATACAGAGTCTAAATACGCAGCGTAACACAAATACAAAGTTATTTCGGAAAATGTGACTAACAACTTACAGCAAACGTTGCTGACACATTAGTGAAGTTTGCAATTCCACCTCCAATGATCAAAACCTTTCCTAAATAAAAAAATGGATGTCACGTGTTACAGAGGCAATATTCTGAAACAAAAAAGAGGACAGTAACAAAACTAAATGCCTACCAAGCTCATGTCACAAATTTCAGGCTGTAAAATTCAAATTTGATCGATAACAGTCCTTAACTTAAAGTACGATTAATAACCGCTATAGATAGCACGAATTCAAAAAGCCTTTTCAAGTAGGTGAAAAACGTAAAAGTACGGTAAGAATAAAACAATCATTCCTTGAAGCAAGAATTACCAAAAGAGATGGGACTAATAGCCAGTATCATTCATGTTTTTTAATTTCTAGGTTTATCAGTTTCATCAACCGGATTTTATAGTTACCATTTTGTATTTTTGTATTTTTTTGTCTAAGAGGCATCAGCGTCTCCTGAATTTCATTAGGAGGGTCAGAGGAGCCAAACTACAATCTTAGACAAAAATTCCTTGGGAGGCTTAAATCTATCTACCCCTAAAACAATGTTACTCTGTCTACCAGATACTTGCAGTCACCAGGTAAATGGACTTTCTTTAGATGCACTTTCCTCAAAATACACCAAATATTGTTTTCTTTTGGGGGGAGGGGGTGATACGTGGCGCGTTTGAAAAAATGCAGTATCATCAAAACTTTTGTCTAGGATTTTATCTCGAAAATTCCAACTTCTGTTTTACTTACATTTAACCAGGGCAGATACATATTACAATCATCTAACTCATTAAATCTGACTCATTAATATCTCAAATAGTTCTTACTCCAACTATGTAAAGTTCATAAGTCAAAAGTATACACCATACTGCTTTCGGTGTCATACTATGAAAAGAGCAAGGCAAAATGAGCGTATTTACTGACCTCCTCAGTTATCCGATCTGTTTAACACGCAAAAGGGAACACCAATTAATTAATAAACCTGTTATCTGACTTGTGTTAGAGGTCTTTGATGTTGCTTTATGATTGGAAAGGTTGAGGTGTTTTGGCCTAAAAAGGGATTTTACTTTACGAAATGTTTAATATAGTTTTTGATTGGCTAGAAAAGCAGCAGCAAAGCCGGGTTAAGCGAAAACAACATCAACTTTTTTGCACCAAATTAGTTTGAAAGTTTAAAATTTATTTCAAACCTTCTACTGAAATTGACTTCGATAGCAATTCAGTTTAAATCAGGGCCTGGTTAAATCCTTTCTGCTTTGCCAACATTTGCGAAAACGTTCTTTAGCAACGCTTATTTCCTTTTGTAACGAATTAAAAGACCATGATCGCCTTTACTGTGATTCATGTTTGGCTATTCAACGAGCACTCTCCAAATAAATGTAGTAACGCCATACCATGGAACGTAAGAAGCGTATCATTAAATCAACGAGAGACGTGACACTGCATAATATCTTGTATTCAAGCCATATTACCCTTAATCATGAGCTGGATGAAAAATTGCTTTCGTAGTTCTTAACTGCAAAATGTCGAATGAGACAATTAGGAGTAAAAAATGGTCACATGCAATCTAATCTTAGTCAATCTGAATTTCATTTCTAACTTTCATAGACTATAAAAGGATACAAAGCTTAACCTTTAATAAAACGTGCTCTTGGAGCTAACAAAGCAGAACAAAGTAGACATATACACTTAATTCACTGATATTTACCTTCTGGGTGAGGTGCTCCGTCAGTCATTAAGCTTAAGATAGTCCTTGCATATTGAAATGTCTGGGATTCCGTTGGTGCACCAGAATATTCCCCGTAATTAGCCAATTCAGCCGCACCGCCAAGTTCACAAATTGTGTCGCTAAAATATAAAACGCCAATACGACACCATAATATCAACATACCTGATACATTTCTTGTTGTCATTTAGCTCTTTATACTAAATGTACAATATGAGACCATCATCATAGATTCACCAACGAAGAGCGACCTATCTACACGTAGGGAAAATTCAACCCTCGAGGAATTAACTTGAACTTGGACGTCCATTGACACCGAGATTAAAGCGTTTTCATTTTTTTTCGGTCTTTTATATATTTTCAAGCCGTTACCTTCTTCCATACCTTGTCCTTTCAACGATATTGCTGTCCTAATGCTCATGTACTGTCACATTTGATATTGTTTGTACTCTGATTTGTATGCCAGTCCACCTTGAATATACGTGGTTATTAACTATGTTTCATATGCGTCTCATTCTGAAACAGAACATGGGCCTTTTCGGCCCAAACTTCAAGGGTAGATCGTTTTCAAATGGGCGGTAAAGCCAGAAATTATATATTGTACTAGCTAGCCCACGGCACTACATTATTATGAATTATACTACTTGCACGGGAATTAGCAGTCAAATATATAAATCTTGATTTCGTTGCCTCTGTTACCATGGCGTCAAGACCTTGTTGTTTCACTGTATGTAACTTCTTGGGCTATTTGTGGCACAACAGTACTACATTTTAACTATAGTTTTGCGTAATACATAATTGCTACTTAGAAAAGAGTATAAAATCATGTTCAAGTATAGAATTTATTTGCAATTATGCAACCAACCTGTAAACAACGGAAGCACCTCCACCAGCCACCATTGTCCATATCCGTCCCTTCTTATTTAAAACAGTAAGCTTCAGAGAAGCCCCACTCTTGGCATCAAGTTCTGCAATGTATGCTTCCTAAACGTATTTCAAATAGCAAAACAATACACAACGGTAAAAAAGACCAAAGAATGACTACATAGATATCTATCTTTGTATATCTAATTTTATGTCTCCCCTGTAAATTTGTAATCAATGTTTATGAATTAATATTTTTTGAAAATTGTAATAGCTATGCCCTTTCAAGATCTGCATAAACAAATCAAAATTTCAGGATGAACAATCAATAAACAAATTACCCATGCTTCTTAATGATAAAACGATCTGGGGCAAAAAAGCATAATAAGTATACTTCAAAATATTTGATTAAATATCTTCACATCAATGGACAATTTATTTCATATCTTATTATCTTCTACCCATTCCAATGTATGTAAGAAAAAACATGTAGGGACATTATCCTGGTATCTTGCAAACAAGTATTTCTCAAAAGACATCTTTTGTTCATGCTAAAAGCAGAAAAATGTTTGCCAATGAATTGCTTAAGACCACTTTACATAAAAATAAATAGATTACATCAATAAATATGTATTACAAACATAAGAACTTGCAATGAATGACTACCATCATTTGCACAAAATCGTAAAGAAACTGTGTACCTCTGGATATGCCTCTCTTCCAAAGGGGGGTGGGAAATCTAGGACTCCCCACTTTGTGCTGCACAGAAATTCTGCAGCCTGATCTAGCTTAGCAGCAACATCCAGTACATAAATTCCAGTGTTGAGCACAACCAGGGGATTAATCTCTAAATATGTGAAGTGAAGGTCAGTGTATAAATTATATAAAGCTTGAATGAATTTCCCAAGGACCCTCTTCTTGTCATCTTCAACATTGGCTAATAGGGTTTTTTCAATTGTATCAATACTAGCTAGGTCTCCAATGGGCACAGTGAGTCTTTTAGCCTAAAAAGGAATGTATAGCAATAGTGTTTTATACTTCCTTACCACAAACGATACCTCCTACTGCAGGTATAACATGTTAAATTTATCTATAACTATTGTTTTCTTGCATTTGCATTCACTTTGCTATTGTTCCTCAATGCTTGTGGTAACTGCTTTATTTTGTCTCCTTGTGGTCACAATGACTATAACATCAAGCAACAGATTTCTACCTTGCATTTACGGAAGACCTACATTTATTGGTTTTGGTAGATCTACATAGAAGTACGTAAATAAAAAAATTCCTGATCTTGAACATGTTTTCTGTAATGAATTCTAAACCCAAGTGCTTAAATTGTATATGCAATAGATACAACAAGCTGAGCAAATGGAAAAGAATTGACAAAAAGACACATGATGATAATCTCTTTAACAAATAATGAATCTAGTATGTATCTTCAATTATACAAGTTGGAAATAAATAAATAAAGGTGTGCATTATTTAGCACACCTGAAAAGCTTCAAACGTATGTCAATGCATGCAAGTGCAATTACACATAATTCTTATACAAGCCTTTCCATTCAAAACATTTGTCATAATATGCCATGGCGAACATCATATGTTCATTATTCGCCTGTTTGTTTCTATTCTTGTGGCATGTTCCTTAATTTGGGTATTATTATAGTTCAAAAACTGAAAAATCTTGTAACCAGTTCGGTAAGCATTTTTGACAGTAGATGCATTTGCTTTTGTAGCTCAATTCTTTGTCAATTGTTCTTAAGTGTTAGCAACAATGACTTTTGCTTTAGAATGGTCCTTTCCAAGAGTCTATTTCCTGACCATCACTTGAAATGATTTGTTAAGTTGACTGTAATCATATAGTCGCATGGTCATTTTGGCCAGTCATCAATGATAGCTATACATTCTTTCAGGTATTTGATCACTGTCAAACATGAAAGAGCCACTATAATAAGTTACAAATGATAAAATCTTGACTTTCTGTAACTTAAGGTCAATAATGGGCATATGACAAGTCGGTTTATTAAAAATTCGATTTGGACCTGCAACTTGGTAAATGTTGGCAGCCTCCACTCTACTGTATCTTAAAATAATGACCAATAATATTGTTAGACAACAAAACACAACCTTGTAGTTTGGCATATTCAAATAAACTCCAAAGGCTGTTGCTCAACAAATGCAAAGGCCATTTTCCTGATAATATACATTACACAGCTGCAAAAATGACACTAATCAAACATCTGTGCATATTCAACAGCTACACATACCTATATTTACAACTGCTTTAAGTAACCTGCTCTAAATATTTAGGTGTTCTAGAAGATCCAAGCAGTAGATACTACCACATCAACATATATCCTCTAGGAATAAAAAACTAGGCATTGGAAATAAACAGGTGAACAAACTACCATCAATATCTGCTGGCATACCTTTTGATCAATGTCACCAACATTTACACCACCTTCTTTGTGGAAAAGAATTACATCACTTCCTCTTTGTGAAAAAATGCTGACATAACACTCATCTTCCTTTGAGGTTAAAGAAAACACAAAAAACAAAAAATGCATGTTCAATGTTACAAACATGCCAACTACACTTATATAATGATGGCCTTGGTATGGAACAAGCAATAAGCTAGCCAAAGGAAATTCACTTTTATTATGATTAATGTTTCACATCATATAAATATACAAATATGTAAATGCATTTGTACGTATGTACACACGGATAGATACATACAAGCACACATATGTCCCCATTGCGACAGTTGGAAAGAACCTGAGAATCATTTTATGACCCAAGCTACCTTTAGGAGAGAAATTGGGTAAAGAATTACTGTTCAGAGGCTATGGCATGGCTAAGCTAGCACAATACCACTGAGCACAGTTGTCAATATCATGAATGTCTACAGTTAGTTGATCACAATGGATATGTCATTGCTTTCAGTATTTAGTCTGCAGCCCAGCTCTGAAGGCAACACACTGATGACCAATGAAAAAAAAGGGGATTAAATTATTAGCTCTTATAATATCAAGCTGACATACCTCATTATGTCCAAGATATTGCTCCACAATAAACCTTTTTAAAACACCTGTTGTCTTGCCAATCTAGTGTCAAGAATAAATGTAAAGAAAATGTAAGAATTGTCCCAATCTAGATGGAATTGTTAAACTATATATATATGTCAAGAGTGGAGCATTACCACAATAGCTGCATTACGTGGGAGCTGGGCTCGAACTGGTAACCCTCAGACTTAAAAGCCAACACTCAAACCTCAGTGCTGTCATGGCACAAAGGTTTGGTCAAGGACTTTAACAGTCCTTGGTCTTACGATGCGAAACCCAGCGGTGGGTAAGGGGAAATTCATTTCTTTCTGCTGTGTTTCGGCTTAAGCCTTCATCAGTGTCAGACATATGTAATATATGTAATACTGGTTTTGAGGAAGATATCAGGGTTCTTATCATAGATAAAATAGTTATAGGTGATAGGCATAGAGAGAGTTTTGGGCAACATAGGTTGAGTAGTTTTGTACCAGATGGGTTATCGTCTTGTAATACCAAGGACTTTGAAAGTCCTTCGCCAAACCTTTGTGCCGTGATGGCTCGGAAGTTTGAGTGTTGGCTTTTGAGTCTGAGGGTTGCAAGTTTGAGCCCGGTCGGCACCCACTC
>JANTCA010003148.1:0-10943 GCA_024741275.1 Chironex yamaguchii | reverse complement strand
TCATACATTTTGCTAGCGTATTTGCAATGTTTTCTTCCATACATTTTGCTAGCGTGTTTGCAATGTTTTCTTTCATACATTTTGCTAACGTGTTTGCAATGTTTTCCTCTACGATTTTTGCATCCTCTACGATTTTTGCATCATGATCAAATGACATTATAGCTTGTTCTTCACTTAGAAACGACAATGGCGCTTAAGTACAGGGATCATTTAGGGTTACCTTGCTGCTGACATATTACTTATGCAGCTCCAAACGGTTTAACAATCTAACGACACTGACAAATCCATGTATCAAGTGTCAGACGAAAAGCCTTACCGATGAGTTTATTACTTAAAACAATTGTAACGTATTGTACTATAAGGATACTCTTCAACATTTTTGACATATAATGTATGCTCCCTTTTCTACAAACAAAAAGGTCACAGTAATTTTAGAGCTTGACGAAATCAACTTTAAATATTTGAGAGTGAAGGTCACTTGCCAGTGTCGCTGGAAATTCTTGATTACACAGCACGTTTTTTTGGGATGTCATATAGTTAACTTAGCTAACAGAGAAGTTTAATAAGTTGTTGAGATTGCAGGGCCGAAGTCGCCAGTGGGACAGGAGGAGAATTGACCCCCCCCCCCCTTTTTTTTTTTCGCAAAGTGAACAAGTTCAAAAACTCTCTGTTAACAATTGTCAGCTACTATTACTGAACTTTGCATCTTGAAAGCAATTACCGACAGGTTAGCTGGTTTCCATGTCCTGTTTTGCAACAGTGCTTTTGGTTTACTAAATGAAGAGGTAACTAACGAACTTAGTTTTTGGCGGAAGTTTTGCTGCTTCCATTATTCAAAAACCGATTTCAGCCCTGGAGTCTACGCCAGCAGGCAAATACGTTGTGATGATGGAGGTAGGGTTAAGATCATGCTAATATAATAAAAGGCGCGTGAAGGATGGAGTATGACAAGTCGCACACCAAGATTTTGCTCTTTAGAAATTACTAAAAAACATCTTAAATTATCCTCGATAAAACAAAATGTCGGTCAAACACATACATTATATCATTGCTTCTTGGTCTAACATGTGTTGATAAAACACGAACCTATATAATCACACAAAGACGGAGTTAGCTTAACTCTTTTACTTTGTCTCCCTAACAATGTCAAAAGTTGACCAGTCGAACAACGAATCACTAAACATCAAACGCTCAACTACGAAGTTTCTTAAAAAACAACTTACCTAGTCTCAGATACAGCCATTCAAGACTAAAAAACTTGATAATAGTAGACGTACTTATTTTTAAGACCTTTGGAATGTCTTGTAAAACTAAAAAGGTTGGTTACACATTCCAGTACAAAGTTGTATCCCGATATAAACAGAGGCTTTCCAAATAATTGTTACCAGGGTACAAACTTTCCGAAGTTAATTTGGATTAAAATACATTCCTACGTTCAAATATGCATTTGTTTGCCAGTTTTCTTGCATTTGATCAAAGAAATATAGAATACGTCTACCATGCGATCTTTTAATGCGGGATTATTGAGAAAAATTTAACACTACCATGCTTTATGATCAGCAGCTTCTGCCTTAGAGCCGACATGAAAGGTACCACATTGGTTTTTAAGGACACGTCCATTGGTGCAGGGAGATAGGATACTTTGGAGACTGACATTTGCCAACAAATGTTTTGTCAATAGCCATCAATTTCAAAATTTTAGACTCTTTTTTAATTATATAGCACCCCCATATCTCCTGGTCCGTACTATTGTGGATACGTCCATGAGAATGAGTCATTTAAAGCTTGATAATTCCCCTTCACATGTTTTTCTCCATATAAATTACAAACCACAATATGATTCTTGCGACACTATCTACCGACATAACTAGTACAATCAAATAATTTTCTTACATAACAAGTTCTTTTTAAAAGGGCGGCATGATTGCGTAATTCATTCACTGTAGGAGTTGTGGATCAGTCATCTAGTCACGATTGCTTTTAAACTAATGACACCTCCAGTTGGTCTGCTTTTGAAGCTACATATTGTGAACTCAACTGCCCTTTGCGATATAGAAAATATCATAAACCCCATGGACCGTATCCATACTTTGGTAAAACAAAGCAGAAATGCAGAACTAAACAAATTAGGAAGAGGTACTCTAGGGAGATCTTTGAGGTTAAATATTTTTAAAATCTACTCCTCGGTGTAAATTGTCTTAATTACACCATTAATTATGTGTTTGAGCCCTTTGACCATCCTTAGAACCTTTCACAAAGAAAGGAGTCGTCGATTTCATAATGAAGAAAAATACAGAGTTCGATCACCATTATCCCAAATGGTCACATCCCATTTTATCCCTGCCTTATGTTACTAGGAAGCATACAAATGGATAAGAGTTGAGGGTTATGGGGTTTCTTCATTAGTTCCTCGAACTGGATTTGAGCATTGCTGCTGCCAAAGTTTATTTATACAGTGAGCTCATGCAAACCATCTTCCATCTTACTTTATAGAAAAGTGTATCTCCAGTCAGCAGAAGATGACAATTGCTTCTATTGAATAATAATAAAGGACACATTCGTATATGAATCTTCATAATCAGCGACTCAACGCGTCTCACAAAAATAAAGTTATTAACAATTTACGTCTTAACGAGGCTAATATACGCAGACGTATTCATTTTTAAGTCATTTGAATACCTTGTTAAGGCAATAATATCTATTACACATCCTGTACAGAGTTCTCTCCTACTATAAACGGAAATACTCCAAAATAACTATTACCAGGGCCCAAATGTTCTGAAGTTGATTTTAAGTTATAATCGAAACACGTTTATCAAAAACGATGTGTGTGATTGTCTGACAGTTTTCTCCTCGTGTTGGAGCAACTTTTTTGTCAATCAAGTGGACTACATCCAGCATCCAATGTTTTTGATGCATCATTCAAAAGATATTAACAATTGTATGCTTAATGACCAGTAGTCCCTTCCCTTCACCCAACATTTAAAAGGAAGGTACCATTTCATCCAGTTTCCGTTACGTATCCTCAATCGATTGTGTTGATTTTGAAGTTTGGAGAACACATAAAAAACATTGGGAGACAGGAGAGTTCGGGGACTGACTGACCTTTTCTCACAAACTTTGCCAGAATTTGGCTCATTTATTTCCACCAATAGTGATCAATTTAGAAAATGTATGCACCTTTTAGGGATTTACCTTTCATACCCCTGGCTCTTGCGTCCTTTTGAATTTGCCATTGGTGCTTGAAACTTGTAGAAATCGCAAACACATTTACTGTTATCATTCTGGTACTACTGACTTCTTGTGGTTACCAGCCAAAATATCATGCATCTTTAAGCTCTCTCGTTGATGTGTATTTATCAAACTTAAGTATGCTGAAAATAATATTAATTAACTGCTATAATGTTAAGCAGAGTGTGGAAGCACAACTTATTGAAGTTTTGATATTACCAGTCACAATATCTGACGAGGTAAACTAATGTAACATAAACGGAGTTTGCAATGAACACTGAACTTCAACATGACCCATAACAATCTCAAACAAATGAAACGATGACGCGTAACTAACGTTTTTGACAAAAGCTAACTCCAAGTTCAACTCTGTAGTTTGTATTTGTATTGACGACACTTTGATGAGAAGAAATGTCTGAAAAAAATTTAATGCTAAGCAGCAGTAGCGCTCTTTGCAATCCATTTTACCAACCCACGCGGAAGACAGTATTTATTTCAGGCTAGCCTGAAACTACATCAGTAATTTTGCCCTGTCCTGTTTTGTATAAACCTTGTGTCACAAGTGATTCAGCAAGTTGTCTCCATAATTTCTTTCCAAATAGCAAAACCCTTGGACGATAAAGTAAGCCAGACATATATGCTGGTCTTAAGGACGTTGTCATCACTTTTAGACACAAGATCATTGTAAATGTGGAACTATTAGACCTTGTAGGAGACTGCTTAGAGTCTGAGGACAGACTGAGCCCTACAAGGCTATCCAGGATTAAAAACTACGGTTTGTAACATAGCACATGAAAAGAAAAGCGTACTCACGTAAGATTTCATGATGAGTGTTTGCAGATCCTCGGTGAAGATTTGTAATTAATCTCTCTTCTTTGAACAACGCCGATGTTCACTCGTTGACACCAGAATAAACTTCTCTTTTTGAGTGGGCTGTCCTTTTATACAAAATATGTGTTTCAGAGGAATAAGACAACATAATTAAGTATTGATTAAGAACAAAATAGGGCTTAAAGGACTCCTGGTCGAGTAAGGACAATTCAAAGATTGAACTCACCCAGTTGTTTCAACGCTTCATGTCCCGAGTTTATTTTATAGCTTTGCCCAATCCTATCAGGGAATTAACGAGTGAAAAGTTTATTGTCAAGCTCCCTTGTCAAGACAAAGCTCAAAGCTCATTAACAGTGAACTAATTTTTCTTTTCTGAGTCGAAAACGGATTCACCCTTCGTTTACAAACGAGAAGAGAAAAATGCTTGAAAGACGTATATGGAAGACATAAAGTGTCTTAAGTCAATTTGATATCAATCACGGCATGAATGAATGTGCTAAATAATAACATTTCAAGGATTGTTTTTATCTTCTTGATTTTAGAAGCTATCAAAATGAGCTAATATAGCAACACTGGAATTCCTCAGGGTATATCCTTGCGCAAAATGTTCTTGTTGAAATTGGGGGACATAGGTAGATAGCATAAGTATTTCACAGTTTTCACAGAAGAACATTGAAATTGCAGGGAAGTCTATGATACGTAGCTGATATCAATTAACATTTGATAAGTACAACATAAAAGCCGACAATTGCCTCTGGCCATCAATAAAAGCGAACGTAAAAGCCGATTAAGCAGTTAACTGATAAATGTTGATTTAGTCAATGTAGAACGACAATCTCTCAGCAGATCAAATGAGGATAAAATACCCCTCCCAACTAACTAATAAAGATACATCTTAGGAGCTTACGAATCGTTGTAAGATGTGATTTGTCAAATTTTTAAAACTTCAGTTGATGAAATAGAATCTAGTACTTTCATTGGTTCTAAAGGTAACCAAACCAAAGATTCTCCGACATTCTCATTTTAACTTATCTTACGTACTTCGGGTGTTTTGGGGGAGGAGAGGTTTCCATTGATATCATAACGACTTACATCACATTGTGTGTTTGTGTTTGGTTTGAGACTGAATATTTTTACATCCGTCTTCTCAGTATCTAAATAATTTTTTTGAGTTCCCAATATAATAAAAATACCCGTGAAGCAAAAAACGGCCAAAGATGGAGCCTTGGACCAAATGTCACATAGAATATAATTACAACAAGAATAATCCCAGCGTCAAAAATTCTTGCAAAGCTATAATTTTATTTTCCGTATGATCAAAGTCAACAACGATAGATTGACTGAAAAACAAAAACAGTCAAAAAATTTGTAACACAATTGCTCTTTGAAAGAAGAGAAATATCTATATATCAATTCTCGAATTTTCGCTCTACAAGGTCTCCCTCATACAACAGAATCATACAATATAAATTTTTACTTTGGAGTAAGTCTTAAAACAGGAATGAAAGCAGATGCATTCAGTGTAGAGTCAGACATTTGAATCTTTCTGAGAAGATTTAATTGGCTTTTTTTGGGATAGGAGCAGTTATGATCGATTCAGTTAGTATGCATGCTGAAGGAAATCTATCAGATGTCTCGTAAAAAACTGTTAGTAAATTTTATTATAAACTTATTCCTTACGTCAACATTAAGATTTTGTTTCCTTCATAGGCAATGCCTTTACATTCTTAATATTTCAATGCTATATTTCTTATTTCAGAAATTTTCAAACTGTACTAAAAATACTAGAAAATATGTAAGTTTCCCTGAACTTTATTCTGCGGATTCTTTTGTGTCTCCTTAGGCACAACGATTCGTGTTACCAATACATTTCAGCTCGAAGAGATTTCTGCTTCATCCTAACTTTAATATCTAACATTGTTTGTGGATAACCGCAACAAGTTCAATTGCTACCTTTGTCGTTGCTTGTTTTTTGCAACTGTAGCATCCCATTACCTGATGTATCTGATTCCCAAGTGACCCTTAAGACTTCGCTGGCAAATGATACCTTTAAACGTACAGACGTCACTTTCTGCAAATACTGATACCAATGTACCGACCCTCGTTTTTCTTTGAAACCAGCTAGCAGTAGTTTCGATCTCTTAGGACATTCCCTAAGCTGAAGCCCTGTTTCTCAAAGAGACAAGTGTGCTGAGAGGAAAACTCCATCGTAGTGTCCTAAAGGGCGCAGCCAACAATAAACATTGGGGTTACAATTAAATGGATACTCTCCAGCATCAATAAGCTTCACTTGTGATGTGGAATGGCAGAAAAGCATCTAGCATATTAAAGCTGTAATATGCTACAGAAGGCGGCGTAACTTAATTTTGATTGTGTTTTATAAAAACATAGCCAACAACATGAACTACGTTTGGCATCACCCATACTGAACCATACGACAACTTGAGTAGGCGAGTTATACATCAAAATGCTCTTTAATAGAGGTAATATCTTTGGATTATTTAATGTTAATCAGGGCTGTATCATGGTAGAATCGGGTAGGACTTTTGAAGAAAAAGAACACCTTAAACAAGAGCGATATCATCGATTTTTTGTAAAACATACAAGCAGCAACGACAATGTTTGTCATAGTTTGCGAAGAGTTGTTCAATTGACATTTGATGTTCTTTTTTTGATGCCCACCCCCGCATATTCTTTCAAAAAATGTTCTTCCAGAGACAGCACATACATTGTTTAAAGAATTCAACCAGTAGTTAGTCCATTTTTTGCCTCAGAAGCTTTTCCTGTTTTTGTTTTCATTAAATTTCTTGTCAACAACATTGTTTTTACCAAGGGGTACTCACCTCTGACTCTATACTAGCTTTGTCGTCCTCATGTATGACAAACAAGACCCTAGCAAAAACGAAAACCATAAATAAAGAAAAAAGGGACTCATTAAAGGCATTAAACAATTAGCGTATAAGATGTCATCAACTTAGTCGTGTTTTAAACATTTTATTTTTCTTTGAATCAGGCGTAAGCTGTAACTATAATAGCTCAATAAAATCATAGTGAGTCTTTCTTCTGAGGGACTATTATCTCAAATATTTGTAGAAGCTTTTCCAGAGAAAATGTATATTCCTATGTAAACATCAAACAGTGCAAATATTAAGCTATAACTGACTACTGCGAGATGTTAGATTCACTTCTGTTACCAAGGTCATTTCGGTAGAAGATGCATTCTACAATGCAACTCTAACAAAGTTGAAAAAGCAGCATTTCATTCTTGTAGCATGTCTTAGACTTTATTGCACTTAGAATACTACATCATTAGACAGTTTAAGAATGTTAAGAATTCTCTAAAAATTATTTTCAATGCTCTGGAATTTGGAAGCCGTAGTCTTTGTTAAAAATGTTTGCTTTGACAGGCGATCAAGACAGCAAGGGATTAACAATACTGTTAAAAAAAGGATTTTGTATCTTGATGGTACCGTAGAGTGGCACAAAAAGAAAAACAGTTGCTCAAGTGCTTCGAATAAGCGAAAACCTCTGGCTCGTGTCAACAAGTTTGTGAAAGGGTTCACCTTTGTAACGTACTAACAAGTTCAAACAACTTCTCAATAAGGCTTTACTTCTCGCATGAAGTGGTATTTCGTTCTTATCGAGAATTATTCTTAGTGAGCTACTTGTTCTCCAAATTTGCATGTAAAATTTACGAATTGTGGGAATATTGATGTTTGGACATGGGGTAACATTAAAACATGAATCAGTCTAGTTTGTGCAAGAAAAACAAGATGGCGCCAATAAATTTTTTAGAGTGTAATGTCAGAACGTCCTTACAACCAGGAGCCTTAGGCGTCCACTTAGATTCACAGAACTCCCCAAACGATAATAAATTCAATATGAGCTTTGAGACTTGAAGGGCTCCTTATTATAAGATAGAGTAGTGTGTGGAATTACGGACGAAGCATTAATCCATGGCATGTTTACTTAAGAGATTGGATAGTTCTCCAGCCAAGTGTGTCGACATCTGCGTACCGCAGATATTATACAATAATTCAAGCACACATCCGGCGCCACTATGGTCCAAGAAGTGGTAGCCTTACGCGTACAGACGGGGGGGGGGCGATTATCGGTAAATATACGATTTGCTTCACTCATCCTTGCACCCTTATCTATGAATAACCACCAGCGCTGCCTGAGAAAGACGTCAGAACTTTGACCAAGGATTTGAACGTTGCCCACCCCTGTCATGAACGTAGCAGCAGCTAACGAGCTAAGGGTACTCGTGTTGTTCCGACGTCTGTGGGTAATTTTCTACTTCTGTCTCCATGCAAAGTCAAACTGAAAAGGTAAAACTCACAAACAACTTACAAACAACGCTAGTAAATTGTGTCCTCACTAGAATTACTTCATTTCAAAAACGCACGGACGCTAAAGAACACTGTCCAGCAAATGCCATGGCATAACAATCACTACAGAAGCGTCTTTGTAAATTTATATAAATAAACTAAACGGTATATCCACCACAACATTTACATGGAATCCAACACATGAATGAAAGCCTTGGATATTGAATGCAATCTATTAGATTTGCCTAGTACAGTAAACAAGGGACTTCAATTGAGAGGACAGGATATAGACATCCGCAGAGGAAACATGATGATAATCATGGAAGAAAATTACGAAGAGGAGGACGACGACGACGAAGAGGACGACGACGATGATATCACGAACGAATTGATCTTGCCGGTTTCTTACCAAGCAACTGGAAACATTATTTCGGTTCAAAAATCCCTTAACGACTCCCCAATGCAAAGGTGTTTCCTCGGAGTAGTATCACACATGTACCTAGGCGTGTTCTTGAAAGATCTTCAGGGCCTACTACTTAGTGGTGAGTATTACGTCAATGGCACCTTAGCTTGTGGAGAAAGTATGGTGTGAACGCAAACAGCAAATAACAACAATAGATTAAAAGTTATGATGACCATTGGTAAGAGGGGTAAATATCATGTTTAATATATAAACTTAACCTGAATATACTGTATCTTCCATTGGAGGGCATACCGCTAATTGAGGTAACAATAAAAAAGATTTGAACATCTTCGGGTTTCATTTATGTTGCTATCCCTCTTTAAGCAAATATGTGTTTCGCTATGTTTATTTTGAAAAGACTGCACAGAGGGATCCTAATCACTGCTTTTATCAATCCTAATGCGGCTCTACAATTATTTATGGATTCTCTTAAACACAAAGTATGTTTTGAGCATAGACACAGACTCAAAAACGACATGATCTCGCAATGTTTCTCTTTCGGTTAATCTTTATCAAACCCTTATTCATTTTGGTCGTCTACCCAGAGTAACGTGCTTAAGAACATGTTTAGTTTCACTGTTTGCTGTGTTAACAATACTTTGCCCACTACCTCTAATGCCATATACCTCTATACCATACTTTTCACACTGAGGTAGGTCTTACGAATCTAATGCTTTGGTCTTTTCCAAGCAAATTCTAGCATCAATAGGATCATTTCACATGGCGTCATAAATCTATTCTAAATTTCGCTGCTTCTCCATTAGAGTCTGTAATGAAAACTATTATGTTTGTTGAATTTTGTGAGTTCAGTGAAGACTGCTGATAAATTTTGTCCCGAAGGCCACTCGTATTTGCGAAAAAATATATTTGTATTCTTGAATTGAGTATCGACTTGAATTCAAATTTGCACAAAGATTCTCCTAGTAAACAGCAGGAGTGTTTGGCAAAAAGCCTACAAATCATTATAATCAACTTGAAGTTTTTTAATCTTGAGTTAGCACTTGCTATATTTGGTATTTGGATATTTGATAAAATGTGCACTAAATTTTTTGAGATACGATAACAAAACAAAGCACTGCTTCATCCAGAAAATCGAGAACATTACCACCACAATAATGAAGGAATTCAGAAGCCAAATTCTAATTATTGTTATAATTCGACTTTTAATTTCCTTTTACCAATGTTACAACGAAATAAGTATAGTTTACACACGTTATTACTCTTAAGTCTGATTTCCCCGATTTTTTTGCTCTAAGCGAATTACTTCGAGCATAGGCGTGCGTCACTTCAGTACTCACGAATTAGTTCATTCGTGGTTACTGTTCGCAGCAGAGTATAAATGGATTCAACATTTTCGCGGCTAAAAAAGGCGCATGCCAATGACATTTCTGGAAGATTGTCACGAGGCGTCCATGACCCAAACTCGTGCCAACAATAGCAGCAGAGACAACAATAGATACGAGAAACATCGCAGAAGAAACTTTGTTCTTATATGATATCAAAACAATTGTTAATACGTTATACTTCAAGATCCAAAAACGTTTTGAGTTACTTGAAATAATCATCGCTTACCACTGCAAGATTCTCGTCCTTTTATCGTCGTACCAAAGCATTTTCTTCTGCAAAAAATATTCTACGTCATAGAGTTCTTGGACCAAATGATACTTGCCCTTTGTCTTCGTGGATCCTCCTTATGTAAAATCCTTTTCTATATCTTTGCAACCATCTTTCGCTTTTTCCCGGCAGCAAAATTATACTCATTAATCGAGATTTCAGCGGCAGTAGATGCTTGGGACTTCCAGTAGCCATCTTCCAGGAACGTTTATGAACAGATGTACGCGCCAAAGGACAACACAACAAAGTTACCTGGAATTTCTGCAGTAAACAAAAAGACTTCCAATTGAATATTTTGCGCCACGAAAAAAATCACTTCAAGTTTAACTATACAGAAGTAACACTGGCTATACTACTACTGCCACTACCATTGCTACTACTACCACTACTACTGCTGCTACTACTACTACTAATACTACTACTACTACTACTACTACTACTACTACTATTACTACCACTACTACTACCACTAC
>JANTCA010003147.1:0-10943 GCA_024741275.1 Chironex yamaguchii | reverse complement strand
ATTATTATTATTATTATTATTACTATAAAACTACTATTATTATATTGCTATCATTTCCCAGAGTATATCGAAATATCCTTGCAGTTCCTAACAAACAGGCCTTTCGCGTCATACTAAAAATGTTAGTTGTTCCAATAACTTTTAATCGTTATTTCTTTTCATATTTTTATTGTTATTGTGGTAATATCAAGACCAATACTTTCCAAGCACACAATAAACCATTCTACTGCCACTCAAAAGGGCGTTATTTAACATGTACATTGCAGAATGTATTTTAGGTGATGTTTCCAGAGTAATATGTTATGCAAAAGCAGCAGAATCAAACAAAATGGCTACCTACAGTATCAACCATCTCCACCTTTATGTTAGCAAAACAGGGCCCAGAAACTGGATGATTAGACTGCCTGCACATTGATCAGAGGTTCGGGGATCAGGTTCACCAAGCTAGATCTTGAACAGTTGCCTGAAAACCATGAGGCAGGGCTCAAAAGAAGGATGGCGGAGATAATGCGATACTACAAAACATTTTAAGTCTCCAGTTTCCTTCTATTAGTAATTGTCATTGGATTAATTAAACATATTTAAAATTTAAAATTAACTCTGCATGTGTTAATAGCTGTAATAAGTGTACCTGATATCTAAATGAGAAATGATAATGAGGTAGATGCATATCAAGTTGTTGAAACGGTTTGATTTTGCGAGCGATGAATTTCACTCGACAACATACAGAAGTAAACATGAAGCAAACAATCACGTGAGAGTTGAAACAACGCTTGTATACTGCAAGGTTGGCCTTATCCTGACTTAGTTAATTGACCAATCTGTTAAAGTATTTCTCGATTTATCAAATCAAGTAAACTTCTTCCCCATTTTGCAAAAGAATCCTACTGAATTTTCGATAGCATCACCTTGACATCAGAATATAATTGTCTGTACACCAACAACGATAACAAATAAGATGTTGCCGTTACATCATTACGGTATTGCCTACATCAAATAGTAAATCTACTTCTTCTACGGTATTTCAAATTTTGAGAGCCTCTTTGAAACTTTCTACTTTTAAAATTTATACCGTCTAATCATTAATGGCGAGTGGTAAGAAGAAATTAATTCCACATTTTGCCAAGATGACAAACAACCCTTTATCGTGGAATCTACGAGCTGGCTGGGTGATCTTTATCTGTAATTGGAAGATCGAATTAAGAATGATTAGTAAAGGTCATATTCCATGGAGAGGAAGATTGCTTTTTGTTCATCCTATCACGTGAAAATAGGCTGAAAAATCAGAGTCAGATATCTGGAAGGTAGCCAGAAGTGTAGCGTAATCCAACACCAAACGCGAAAAATATATCTGGTTTGGCATAATATCTCCAGTTTGAAGCCTTCAGAAAAAGAAAAAATATCATTTAAGGGGATACATGGGATCCATCATAGATAAATACATACACGGTTTATTCTAAGCAGGCGAATAAGCTTGGTAGCCTTAGAATAACGCTGGCGTGAGCCTGTATGAAAGATATTTAGTACAAAAATATTCCCGACTATACATATTGAGCTAGATTACAGATTTTCAAAGTATTAATTATTTAATTTATTTAATGATAATTCACCGTAAAAATTCTGAACCCCTAATTACATTATCATACTATTAAAACCCTTAAAACTGAATAAAATCCCTAATACATATAATTGTCCTTTTTATTGGCTACTTCCTTTTCAAAATGAAACTAGATAAAATAGTTTAGCTATCGTTAAGCCTAAGTCCGAAAGCTTGTCCTTCAAAGTTCGTTACATTCTTTTTTGTTCCAAAACAGTGGACCTATGCACCTAGGACGTGCCCTGCATGTTTTGGGATTTACATTTTTTATGTCAAATGGTAACTTTCTCCACATGCCATTTTGATTTACTTGTTTTATTACCTCCGCCAAAGAGAGAATGTTTTCAACAGTGTTTGTTTGTTTGTTGATCAGTTTTCATTAGTTAGCAAAATATCCCCAAAAGTTAACGCATCCTACTGAAACTTCAACGTGGTGTTGATACTCTGAGCACCTTTAGCTGATTCTTTTCGGTGGTGGTCTAAAGCAAGTACTGGATTCTGGATAACTTTTGGTCATAATATCTTTGCAAAACCACAACTACTGATGGATTCCTAAAGGGGATAACCAAGGCGCCTATCACTACAGCCCATATTTGGTAATCATCTCTTCTGAAACCACAACTAGCGCAGAGATCCCAGTGGGGGAACTCCTAGTAACATGACGCTTACTAGTACAGGTTACTTGAATACTCATATTGGCTTCGCGGAGGTTTGTGCTCTCGGAGTGCCTTCAGTTTTAAATAGGTCTCTGAGTTAAGGTTATATAAAAAAATTGCCATAAAAATTTGTGACATTACACTGAAAGCATAATTAGAACTTTTTCAAGGATAACCTAGCCAAAGGCAAAAAGATTTTTCAAAAAAATTATAGTTAGCAATCACTAGTTTGTAGTTGGAATAATGATTTTTGTGGTATCAGCTACTTTTGCTAATGCTTTGATGACATTTAAGGTCAAAACTCTCACATGTATTCTTCAGCTTCTTTCTAAGGTAATTCCATTAGTCTGGCTAGTTTCCGAGTATCATGTCTAAATGGAAGTGTCCTCCAGTAAAAATGTTTTGCGTGTCGATAATAAATTCTCTAGCGAGTTGAAATCAATTTTAAATGGTCTTTTGATTGGGTTGCGTATAATCAATAGGCGCTCTGTCGATTTATGCTTCAATTTCTTTATAGTTACATTTGTCCATCCCTTCTAAACGTCTAAACGTCCGTTTTGCTGACTTCGTCAACATTGATATTACTGTTCAGGTGTGTTTCCGATAAAATATTATACTTCCATATTGTAATATAGTCTCTTTCCTTGAACTAGTTAGGTTGTGTGACGGTATTTAACCAGGGATAAGTGACTACCAACAACGTCGGTTTCTTTTAATTGTACGGACTTGAAAGACAACAAAATTTGGAAGGATACTTGGCTTACGTCACTCATTAACGTATTCAAATACTGATATCGAGATGAATTACACTGTCGATAGTGAAGGATGGCGCGAATGAGAACAACTGTTCAATACATGCTTTCGAAGGTCCGGCTTTTCACTCAAATCATTTTATAATATAATTATGCATAACCCCTCTAAGATAAACTACGATTAACTGCTTTAATAGCTCAATTGCCAGAGCTTAATCCGCTGCTGAGGTTACGGTGGGTACAAGAGAGGGGCCTACGTTCGGGCGTTGACTCGTATTTCCGTCTCCTATTAACAATAGCTGGGATACAAACTTGTAACCCCTATGGTCGCCGTCAAGAATAAACAGAACGAAGACTATTGACTATTGTTTGCAACATACATTTCCACTATTGAGTTCTTTACTAATATTGTTCTTTCTTTAGAACTGAGTTCGCTTCAGCCTAAAAACCGGAGTTTAAATTAGACTTCAATGTATTGGGGATGATTATCTTTACTAAAGCATAAATGATGTTGTAAAGGATTCAAGAGCCTAAGAAACCGTGATTTTGAACATGGTGTTTATCCCCGTTCTGGTACAAAATTAACGTACAGACAGTGAAGGTACTTTTTTCCCGAGCTCGTAGGTTAAAATCAACTGTGTGTGTTGTGACATGCTGGATCTCTGATGGAGGGTTGACTGGAGGCGGACTTACTTGAGGCGAAACCTTGGATCAAACAGGTTTTTTGGATCCTATCTTTCCCATCAAATTTTACTACAAACAGGTTTTCACGCAAGAATGATGCATGAATCGTTTCCATAGGTGGAAATTGGCGGGCGAAAAATTCGAAGCAAAAAAGAGAAGCCAATTATACGTCTTCTATCCAATCATCATCATTTTTCCATTGAAAAAAATGAACGGCTCGTGGACCACACCCGGGCAGCTATATGCTAGTAGTTAAAAATTACAGGATTTTAAAGTACTTAATTACTAGCAACCGAATAATGGATAAAGGATAACAGTTTACCAAATCTATCAGGAACTATGGTCTCGTTATCTCGTTAGCAAAAATGAAATATGAATTATTACATCAGCCTTTATGTAATACAAACCTTACAATCGGGTAAACTGCTATAATGGTCAGCGAAGAAAAGCCCGGACAACTGGGTGCTCGAGACTCCCTGTCTCAGTGTTTATCATAAATAATTGTTTATGAGATAGATCAGATATATAACTTTTAAATATCCATTTTTGACGTTGACCGGTTTCTCAACACACTCCCCTTAACAGTAGAAGAACAATAGGTACAAACTTCTTAACAAAGTGACACAAAACTCCAAACCTCATTCAGAGCTACAGTTCAACCTACATTTGCAAATTGACAGCGAGATATTCGATGAACAAAATATCAATTTTGAAAATAGAAATATAGACATGGACCTTTGAACGTAAGTCTAACATTGACAACAGGTTTTGACAACAGAAATGAAATAATACATACTGCTGTTTAGTAAAAAAGTTGATCTAACTCTTTCACAGTCTCTTCGATTCTTATTTTACTAATGAAAATCTAGTTTTTGCAACGTAAGAGCAGGTTTGAAAGCCTTGCTTGAAAGTCACTTAAAGGGGTGAAAATTGAAACGAAAAAGTCAATTGAAAGTAATGCAGTTTTTTCAAAGTGACTAAAATAACATCCCATTAAATTTTTAAGCCGACTTCAATTTAATTTGGCTTTTTTAACTATAAGGTATCTGCAAAATCTTAATTTGTCTGCCTTGTATGCTATGTGCTACACTCCTATTTCAGAGCTCGCTACATAATAAGTAGCTCAACTCATCCTTAATGAGATAGAGAATACACTGCAAAGTTGA
This sequence comes from Chironex yamaguchii, assembly GCA_024741275.1. Classification (NCBI taxonomy): domain Eukaryota; kingdom Metazoa; phylum Cnidaria; class Cubozoa; order Chirodropida; family Chirodropidae; genus Chironex; species Chironex yamaguchii. Next base: position 6,088 of record JANTCA010003147.1, on the reverse strand, counting down.
AGTTATTAACCTTATCCAAAAAGGGAGACGAAGTATGTTGAAGTAGCACGTTGAGATCATCACTAAACGAAAGCTCTGGTAAATATCTTAGTGCTGGGATTGGTTACAAACTCTGCGAGGGGAAAAAGTCTGAATAACAATTCAATGTGGTGTCTAAGCACCCACCACCCTGATAAATTTTTAAAATCGTAACACTTTACTCCAAAGCTATAACCCTGCGACGACGTTAGGATTATGATGTTATTAACCATCTATGTGACGTAACGTCCTTTAAAACATGTTCAAAGGCACTTATGCAAGGGCAGTAGTATCGAGGGTCTTGGCTAGAAACTACAAGATACACGGATTTAAGCCCACAATATCTGGTTTACGAGTCAAATGATAAAATCTCTTAGACGTTACAAACTTTTGTTCAAGACCAGAAATTATCATTTATTTCATCGAAACAAAATGAGTAAATCAAACAATTACTGTAACAGCAATACCTTTATGGCATCCGTATATCCAAGTGTGGGAAAGGAACTCTTTCCTTGTGGAACAATTCGTATTTTCTTTAACCATTAACACAGGTATCAGTCTCCTCTTAAAATGCTGTCATTCGCAGAAGAATCAGATACTAATTTTAGAGAATTACTATCCTTCTTTTCTACTACTACCATATGCGTAATTACAAGTCTCTTCTACTAATACTACCACAGCAAAATTAGCAGCCTCCCCTCCAAATACCTCGACGTATAGAATTACAAGCCTCCTCCAATAATATTCCCATCTGTATAATTTTAAGCCTCCTCGTGAAATGTTACCATAAACAGAAAAACCAGCCTCGTCTTTTTCTTATACCATCAACGGTAGTACAAGTCTCTCTTCTACCAACACTATCAACAGTAGTACACGCCTTCTCTTTCACTTATACCATTAACAGTAGTACACGCCTTCTCTTTCACTTATACCATTAACAGTAGTACACGCCTTCTCTTTTACTAATACCATCAACGACAAAACCAGTCTCCTCAGGTAATGGGTTGGTGTTTTCTCGTTTGGTTCATCAGTCCTTCCAAGAAATGCAGGATGGATAAAGCAACCAAAGTTTGAGGTTTTCAGTTAAGTTATAGTAGTAAATAAAGCAGAGGAAATTTCTAGGAAATGGGAGTTATATTCGCCAGTAGTTTTCGTTTCAGCCGTCACAAAAGTTAGATCTCACAATCACAGTCTCCGTTATCATACATTCTAAAAGTGTCGTTGGCGATGGAGCAAATCCCCATTCGCTATGACCTGGTAATTAATGGGAAAAGCTATGTCAAACAAACGTAATAAAAAACGATAAAATAAGGTTTCTGCGATCTGATTCCACGGTTTTGTAAACGCAAACATTATTACTTAAAGACGCAGACGGAAGACAATTTTATTCACTTAATCAAGGCTGAATTGATAGAAAGAAAATAAAATAGCAGTCTCCTTGAATCGGGTTTTTTAAGTACAAGCTTTGCATAATTACAGAAAAGACGCCTTCCTCAGCAGTTGTCTTTATTTCATCGAGCTTCACATTGAGCACTAATGACGTATGTCGCAAGAACATCCCCCAAAATACAGTAAAATCAAGTTTTAAAAATGAGGCGTATGTAATGAATATCAAGGAAACTAATACACACGCGTTTAAAGCTAAACTCAAGTCTCTACACACAAACTGCGTTTAGCGTATATGAATAAACGTTCGTAACCTAGCATTTGCGGAATGCGAATTTAACTGTGGGGTGTAAATGCCAAGGAAATGCTCAGGCCCCTACAGTAGGGCACCGAGGCACGTTGTGTTCTTTCAAACTGTCGGCTGTCCAGTTTTCAGGATTTTGCTGATTCCAGTGTTCCAAAACTATGGACAAAGAATCTAATAAGGAAAGCAAACTATCGACTTCAAGCAGACGTTCTTTACATTGTAGGCTAAAACTCAAGGTTGGCTCCACAAATGGATTCAAATAGTGACGACCAGTTTCGGCTTGTTGGCGGTTGCTATTTCACAATAATTGTTCAGCCCACAAAAGGGCGACCCTAACCTCAGCTTTTAATCACAGCCATTGGTCCAAGCAAGGCTTCGACGATTTTGTTGATCGATAATGCAGTAATTGAGGAAGGTCTGTCAATAAGAAAGTTCTTTCCTTCTTCTAATGCTCTAGTCAGGAGTGGATCGAGAGGTAAAGCACCTGCGTAAAAAATTAATGTGGAGTAGAAAACATCTTGAATACACAGCGAGATAATAATAGGCCTAACAAGGGCATAAGTTTAAATAGACATGAGTCAGAAGAGTCCCAAAACCTTCCCATTTTATAATACGAATATTTCCATTATATCTCAAGAGGAACGCTTCTTGCCATCCTAATTAGCTGTAGTTCAAACATAACGCCATGAACGCGATAAGGAAACCAAGTTCCAATATATGATCTAGTGTTTTACATTACTACAGTTTCAAAATCATGTAAATTGCGTTGCAAATGGAATTTTCTGATGGAAGTATTTCTGTCTTAATATCGAAAATCACAATACCAAAGTCCAAAACCTTACAATTATTGTTAATACATGACTTGCGTCAATACCTTACACTTATCTTTTGCCCGTCCTTACTATAATATAAGCAGTCAGAATGTTTGCTCATCCTTACGTCATCCAGTCAATGTTTTGAGTGATTTAAATCTGAACAAAATATTAACATCTAATAGACACTAAACAATTTTGGATACACGATAACAATTTTATCTTCTTCTATATTGTCATGTTAAAAATTACTTCATCAAAAAACTATTAGCTCTATGATTGGCACATCGAAAAACTACTGTCTTTGTCCTTGCTATTTTCAACAACTCCTACGTCAATTCACACTTATTACCTGCCACTATGCACGTTTTTCAACGGTATATATTTCTGTAGCTAAAAATATACAGTTCCAAGATTGCACCAAAGTAACACCAGAAAAAAATTAATTTGATTCGATCAAAGTCTACGTTTAAGACATATTTGATTGGTATGAAGTAGTTAGTACTTCGGTTTGTTATCACTCCGGTTTGCCCTGGTTACTTGCAATGGCGACCACTTCGTTTTGTGGTCATGCGCAGACATTTTCACAATTCGCTGATTCGTGTATATATTTATGTAGCTAAAAATGGCATCTTACAAAGTTGTAAGCAAATAAAACTGAAAAAAATTTAAATGGCTTTTGCTTTCACTTTCAATTTGTGCAAATCTCATTCTTAGAAAGTATTAAAGGCATATGAACGTTATTCATTATAAATCATAGTGCTCCTCCGTAACAGCAGAAGAAGCCATTTTGGTGCATCATGGCGGCTTTAATTACATGGCAGTAACCGGGACTTTGGAAAATCTAGCAGTAAATAGATGTACGCCAACGGCAATATGCATGTAAGACCTTGTTAACAAATATTGTAGTTAATTATGTTTCTCGTGCTAGGGAGTAGACTGGGTGGTCTGCTATGACGGACATAAATTATGGGAGGAACGTTCTAGCGCCTGTGATGCTGAAACACCTAAAATAATTGTCGTAAGGTTACAAGTCATGAAAGTGTGTCTGACAAATTCTGCATTCTGCCTTCTTTCAAATATCTATATCAAAATCAAATAAGTGAAGTTGAACACTTCCCTCCTTTGCGTCACTCATAGACAATCGCAGAACTATTAAAACAAGCCTAAGCACTTAACAAAACCTGTTACAAACATCCTGACTGAGATGTACTTTCTCTGGTCGGGAAGGGCTCCACCATCTTCCATGAAGAACAGTCCTGTACAATTTTCGTCAGTAGTTGTATCCATTCACTGTCTCAGCGGAGATCTTGAAAAATTGTTTCACTTGTCAGTCTGGCATCTCCATTGAATCATCACCACCCCAGAACAGGAACTGACATGAACACAGCCTATGGGATCTGTGCTGGCCGCATCTGCAGTACGTGAGGCAACCATTGCCATCACCTTTTCCTTACCTCCCATGGCATGGCACTGCACACGTACTTCTAACCTACTCATTGTCACTCTGTACGCTACATAAGCAACTCGTCTTAAACATTTGTCTTCGAATGCATCCAATTTTCAGCCATCAGCTCAACACCAGCCATTCTCTCATTGGCCACTTTTCACTTCAGTATGGCACAACTGGTATTCCTGACGCTTTATATACCCTCACTTTCGATGATATTCCTATGTTTCGTCTGGAGCACAGAAGAGACCAGATGCAAAAACCTTTCACTGCTTTCGCAATAAAGAGATCTGCCGAAAATCTATTCAATGTTTACATGGTACGTTATCTCTCCTTGTTTTACACCAGTTCTTGAAGAATTATGGGCAATCCCAACTGTAGCCTTCAAATCAGCAGTCAGCGCACAAACTTTAAGGAAGCTCGATGTTCCTAAATCAGCCCCTACAAGCTTTTTCAATGCACCCCTCCAAACGCTACCGAACAGTCCAGGAAAGCCACGTACGTAGGTCTCAAGCAATGATGGCGAAGTTTGGTGATTGGCAGGTCGAACCTCAGGTCACAATTTTTTGCTTTTCTCTGGCTAGTCTTAATTTTTCTAGTATCATACGCTCAAGCAGTTCGTAAGCCAAACATACAGCTTTCGCAGAAACGTAATGGTACGACTATTTCAATTCACAAAATATCCTCTCATGGTCCTGAATATTGCACAAGGTTTGGATGTTGCGTCTGCAACTGAGAATTGATGGTAGTAGTCTAGTGCAAACCCTTCAGTCGTTATTTGGGATAATTATGACGTTACAAGGGAAACGATGAAATACCCACCATTTCGATGACGTTGTCACAGATTTAATGTCATTTGGTGAAAAAACTGAATTCAGTTTTAACGATGTTTGGTGTGACAAATGGGGTAGAATGCCCCTTGACTGCTGCTTTGACAATATTTTAATTATGGTTGTATGAGAGGCAACCTTTAAAACAGACGCAAAAAAACCATCCGTTCATTTTTACAACATAGATGACACAAATATACGTTGCCATGCCAGAATGTCTTTGTAGAAAACAGAAAAAAATGATTATGAAAAGCGTCACTAACCAATACTTTCGCTTCTTCATAACTTTCCTTGCAATTGTGGAATTGTGTGATGTCTTAGATGTACATTTTCCGACATTTACTGTATAAGGGAAAGTAGTATCACAAAATGGGACAGGCAATAGCCTTTTGTAGTAAGTCAATGCAAGGAAAAATCACTTACCTAGAAATGGTACACCGGCTTGTATTGCCAAAGCTTCCCCACCTCCACTTGAAAATATATTAGTGCAGTTCTGTTGTTCATGATAAAATATGAGCGTGTTTTTAAGTATGGCAAAATAAATCACAAAATGCACTGGCATAACACAATTTGCTTTTCTGTACAAGATCAAATTAGTAATTGAAGTAATAATTCAGATTAATTTCTCTTAGGTTGAAAATAACGAGCTATCAGTCTTTAAATTGCTAAATAGCAGGTCCGTGCACATTTGAAAAAAATCGATTCTGTTGAAAGAGATCTATAGGGTGCTCCGTTTCTCCGTTTCAGTTGATAGTAAAATGCAACCTTGCAGTCCTCGACTCCTTTGAAAACAAGCACACTCCAGCCCATATGCCTTGTACATGTTTGCATACTGATGCTGACTCGGAGTTCACGTGCCAGATTAACTGAAAGCTTACTGTGTCATGATTCTCTTACGTCGGGGAGGTTAAACTGGAATAACGGAGAGACAGACAACTAGTTCTTTCTTGCCTCTTTTAAATAATAAGACAACTTACCGAACAGCTAGGACAAACAAACCCACTCATATTTTCTATGATCCCTAAAACTGGAACATTTGTCTTTTTGCAGAATGTTAGCTCTCTGCGGACGTCTGCCGTTGAAACATTCTATAAAGACAGAAAATGCGAACACCAAAATCTAGGACGCTCTAGTACGCATATTTGTAGTTTCATTTCTAAACCCTATAACTCACTACAGTATACTTTACTCTCTGGTATTACTCTTTCAATACATATTTCCGCATTATTGGGATCCTTATCACCATCATCATCATTATCATTATCATTATCATCATCATTATTAT
>JANTCA010003145.1:0-31460 GCA_024741275.1 Chironex yamaguchii | reverse complement strand
TCGCGCTTGCAAAGCAAAAATGACTGCCAAAACATGCGATTCTGCCATAGGCCAACATTTACAAGAAAATTCAGAATGCGCCAAAATGTATAAGGACGAGAATTTTCGGATAATTGGCACAGCTAGATCGTCTTTTCTTCTAATTGTATTGGAGTCTGTACTCTGTAGGCAGAAAGAGTTTGTTTTTTCACTTTGACTCTTTCAATAATGTTTTGTTTCTTTATTTTCCCTTTCTTTGTTTCCTTTCTTGTTTATGATTGGCTATTTTTGTTACGTGTTTCGTTTAAATAGGTTGCCATATACATATACTATCCTTTCTGACGTTTCATACTCTGAGGAGTGTCAGACCAGAAAAAAGCTTTTAAGTATGATTTTAGCGCAATGTCGCAAATTTTCAAGGCGATTTTCAGATAATTTAACAATATTTGGCTCAGAAAACATCGGAATGTTCCATGGTAAAAACACATTTATAGTCTTTTTGTGACTAACAACTCCAACTTGTATTATCTGGACACTTATGTATTGTATTTAATTTGAAACTTACGTAAAATTTTGGTTTACTCAGAAATCAACCACTTTCTTGCAGTGGCGAATCTGGCCAAGAAAAGTTGGTCCTGCTCTCGAGGTTGGACAACAGAATATAGTACTTCAAAACCACACCTTGAATTAAGCCTACATTGTAGAAAATAATTTGCCACAGCTTTGTGAAGCAAAGTTTTCATTTAGTCAGCCTTTAACACCACATTTAAATATCAAAACAGCGACACTCCTGCCCTCAACAATAGCAGGACTAGATGTTGAAATGACAATGATGAAGGGCCTGTGTAGGTTGCCTCTGAACCAATTAAATTTGTCCAACCTTGACATGTGATCATAATCACTGCATCGAGCTCCTGCTGTCCAGATTGAGCAGGAGTGCTCTTTGTTTTAGGCCACTATGGAGCAGGACCAAATTAACAATGGCCAATTGTGAAGCAGGACCAAATTAGCAATGGCCAATTGTGAAGCAAGACCAAATTAACAATGGCCAAATGTTAAGCAGGACCAAATACAGGATACCATGAAAAGAGCAAAGGCAATCACAGTTTGGTTCAACTGTAACCATAGAATAAGCGGTGTACCATCATAATGAAACTGTAGGAGCATGCATCTTTTTGGAATCTGTGAAAATTGTTGGTCCTGAGCAGGACAAGCAGGACCGTTGTCTTTGCCACTGCTTTCTTGTCAGCCTCTGATAGAAATTTATACCGTCTCTTGAATTAATGGGATGATCTATGTATACAATAATTACTGAAAGTCTCAAATGTAAGATAATTTGAAGATTAATAGCCCCTTTCTGCGCGTCTAATATAATTTGTTTAGCAACTGTCGGTGTACCTATTAACTGTAACTCTTAAATTAAAATAAATGTCGTAGGAGTGCATGGCATATCCGATTACAGTAAATTAATATCCTTAGACTGAGAGGCACCTTACTTAGCGCCTGGATCGCCTTGGCAAAACTCAGGTTGCACAAAATGTAAAAGTTTCCATCTGATTATCGAACATCTCAAGCCCTTTGGCAGCGAGGAACAATAACTTCTAGTATCTTCTACCTGCAAAGTATTAAACATGATGCTTAGGTTAATCATTAAATTATGGCATGTTAAAAAGATAAATATTTCAATGCTATGAATTTGGTAATTGCAGACTAACAAAGCAAGTCGCTTTCTTTGTTAAAGACATTCAACAATCTGGTAGCTTATGCAGCAAACAATTCAAAAGCCTAACGGCCAGCCTATCCATAAAATATAAATCGTTTTCCATATATTTGAACAGCAATTATTAATCAGTAATTTGATCATAATACGAATCATAATTCCTTACACGTGCTAATTCATTTTGGCTGAAGCTCTGTAATGGGTAAATAAGATATCAGTTTTTGAGTAATGAACTTCTAGTTTTAGAAGAAACTAGGAGACATTATGCGAACTATTTTTAAGCAACAGACTTTACTAACTCTTCTGCAGTACACCCTGCTAAATTTAGAAAAAATATGGTTCAGTCCTCTCCGCGAGCGAAGATTTATGACGGTATTTGTTCATGTCGGCTGCAATAGCCCTGGCGGTTGTTGAGTCCAATGCAGGAGAGGCAGTTCCAACGACAGCAGTTGAAGGTCTGATGTGGATTTGTTGGTACTGAACCCGGGAAGTTTTTCCTCCTGCTTCGCTTGTTTATGGGGCTTGTCCGGCGGGCATCCTCGAAAAAGGAGGTGCCATGATAAATGATGCCACACCAGACGTTGTGATCCACAATGAGAGCAGACAACTGACAGTGGTTTAGATGGCATGAGTTGAGAGACTTTTTCAGAGAGCCTTTGTAGCGCTTCTTGTGTGCTCACCTATCAAGATGACCAGTGTAGATGCTGGCGGTAAATGTCTTTGGCAGACGGCAATCCTCCTGTCTGGAAGATTGCCCTGACACTGGTCTCCCCAGCTCACTCTACCACTTCGAGTCCGTGGCGAAGTCACTCCAGTGGATGTTAAATATTGAGCAAAGATAACGTTGATGGAAGCGTTCGAGATCTCAGTCGAAAGTGGTATCGATTTGTTACCCAGAATCCAGAGCCATATAATAAGGTGGCGAGGACTGCCAACCTGTTCACGTTAACTTTGGTTCTCTTTTTCAGGTATTTGTTGTTCGCACACTCTTGTACAGTCTACAAAATGTACTGTTAGCCCTAGTCAATCTGTGGTCGATTTCTTTGTCAAGTTTGGCATGAGAAGTGATAGTGTATCCCAAGTAGGTGAAATTCTAGACGGTCGTAACCTCTGCATCTCCATCACAAATGTTTGTGGAGCAGTACGCCTCGTAAGGTGCAGGTTGACGAAGGACATCAATGCTGAGCAACGTAGAAAGGTAGCCAAGTCGTTCCAGAATCCGCCACAGCCCCTTTCTGCTTGCCGTGTCGAATGCCATAGTGAGATCGACGAATGTTACAGAGTCCTTTATTGTGTTCCTGACACTTTTCTTGGATCTGCGGAAGGACGAAGACCATGTCTGCGGTGTTCGCTCTGAAACGACATTAGCTTTCTAAGAGGTGGTTCTCGACTATGGCAAGCACAAATCTTATTCAGTAGCACACGTGTAAGAATTTTTCCTGCGATTAAGAGGAGGGTTACTGCCCGGGATTCCAAGTATATTTGCAGATGTCAGGAGAGATTCCGTCGACTTGAATCGGCTTTCCACTTTTAAGCTGCTTTAATGCGTTGCTTAGCTCTTCCATCGACGGTGGGGCATCATGTTTTTCTTCAAAAGGCTGCTGTGGAATGCGAAGGATTGCTGAATCCTGAACTACTCGGTCAGCAATAAAGAGAGCCTGGAAATTATCAGATCGTCGGGTTAAGATGGATGCTCTGTTGGTGAGGAGCATCTGATCATCTGCACGGCGCAAAGGGCTTTTGGTCTGGTAGGTATGACCAAACACGACTTGAGGGCATTGTACAAACAGCAGTATGGAAGACTTAAAACCTCATAAAGTGTCCTGGGAAGTAACATCGGGGCAAGGTTTGTTTTTCTACTTGGCCTGTAGGCCTGCTTGAAAGGTGATTCTTCCTTCTGAGGTTTGTCAAGTGAAGCTTCATCCTTGGCTTGGGTCTCAAGTTTAGCTTAACTGTACAGTGCACAAGACAAAAGTCAGTCTAGCATTCTGCAATTGGCACCAGTCGAGTGAGCATTAGATCTTTCAGATTTCGTTGGCGCACTAGCACATAATCGATGAGGTGCCAGTATTGAAACTTGGATGCATCCATGTTGTTTTTAGACTGTTCTTCTGCTGAAAATGGCATTTGTGATGACAAGTTGTTGTCCCAAACAAAGCTCCAGCAGCAATGTCCCGATGTAATTGCAATCTCTCCAGTACAGTGCCTGCTAAGTACTCTTTTCCATGCAATTGAATCTTGGTCCATTCTGGCATTAAAATTATCAAGAACCACGACCTTGTTGAAGGTTACGGAGATTTGAATGAAACCTGCCTTTGTCAGCAGTCTTCGCTTGGAGAGTTGGAGCATAGACATTGACAACTGTAGCATACTGTCGATTGTTGCCCTGCCTCTTTGCATCCTACGTAGTATCAAGTTAGAAAAGATTTGTAAATAATCATCTCAAAGTTTTTCAGGAACAAACGATATATCTTATTTAAATTATTCTCCACTTTATGTAGCGGCCCTGCCTCTTTGCAAATAATAAAATTTACTTCAGTGTTTAATTTAGCTGTAATAGCAACCATTTTTTTGTATCTGATAGAAATGGCGATTCAGCAGTAAACGGCACGTTAATAAAAATTAAATCTCCAAAAGAAGAAACTTTTTCTGCGTAGTAATCTTGTAAATCTGTTGATAATTAGAACAAATAATATTATTTTTGAGGAAATCGTTACTTTGAAAATGTTGAGTAGTGCTGGATTATTGGAAAGCTGTTCCGAGCTTAGACACACAATTGTTTAGGTTATCCATAAGTAAATAATTAGTCTAGAAGGAAAACGAGTGTGAAAATAGATAAGTAATTAAACAGGTAGGTACTCGAGCAGTGAAGTACGTTATGCCAACAAATACGTTAGTATAGTGATATAACTTCTTAGGTATGCAAATATACAATTTTTTAACTTAGGAAATAAATGTTTAACTATGCTACTAAAAATGGCTACTAAAAAGACAAGTAAGCAAGTTAACCTTTTTATCCTTTTCACCCCAGATACAACTTTCGATGTCCAACCCTCTATATGAACTTGTTTACTTTGAAACATGATAAGGTGGCTACCTTTCGGTATATTCGATCCCAAACCTCCAAGAGCATGAGCGCGATGCTTTATCACTATGCTACTATTGCCTTCCATTACTTTTTACAAAGCTAGGTACTAATTTGTAGTCAGAGTGCACAATATTGCTGGAAATTATTCACCTTCATTTATTCATTCAATCATCCATTTATTCATTCATCCATACATACATGCATTCATACAATCATTCTTTGTTCGTTCGTTCGTTTATTCTTTCAATCTTTATTTTTCGTTCATTCACTAATTTTTTGATTCATTCATGCAAGAGCGTTTATTGGCAGAAAAACAAATCAAGGCATACTTGTTACAAAGCTGAAATATTATCTACTTGTTGAGGTATCAACTTACTACCTCCAAGTATAACAGAGTATAACATTATAACATAAACTATGACGATAGCACCCTGAGTCTGCTTTCAAGCCCCACAGTGACTTTTTTATGCATTCTAGTAAGAAGTCACTCTGTTTCATACTTAAACTTCGATACAAAACAAATGATCTTTGCCTTCTAGTTAATGAGCATTAAAAGGACTATGATTTTGAAAAACGAAGCTACGGCGAAACCTGTAAATTGCGTAAGTTGCCTAAAAGCGGATACCACCAAATAACTGACAAAGGGGAAGCACAAAAGGCATTTAAGTAGCGGACATTAATAGCGAATCAAGTCACAAATCAAGTCACTTTGTAAATTTCCTAGTGAAAATTACCTCAGAATAGCCGAGAGGTAAAATATCGAGTAAATTTTCTTTGCTTTTGATGCTTAAAGCATAAGATTGCCGTGCTATGCAACTTGATGCTTTTCCCTCGTATGTCGATCATCTATTAATAAAGTCTTTTTCAGCCATTCAATGACCATTTTTCGTTTCCAGGAAACGTATAGTCTTCTGGGATTTCCAAGCTATGTCCTACTCCATAATTAAACCTTCTTTCAAATATATATTACATATTTCTTTAAAGCGAAACATATTTGTAATTCCTAGACTCTTTGTAGCCTCTTCATTTTCCATGTAATCCAAATCACGTCTAAATATTGCATCAGATTTAACAAGACAGACAAACCCTGCATTTAACATTTTTTGAATGAAAACCTCTATATAGTAGAAATCTCTGAATGGAGGACACTTTTGTTAAGTGAATGTCCACTATTCGGAGGTTTTACTATAATTGCAACGCCTTAAGAAAGAAACTTGAATTTGTGATCAAGGAACGATAGTATTATATTTATCATATCAGATTGTAACAACTCAAAAGTGACTCACACCCCTAAACCACCTAAACTCACAATGAATCCAACTGTCGCAAAATGTTTGCTTTGCAGCTCAATTTACCATCATGTTAATCTCAGGATGTATTTCTTGTGATTGTCTTTAGAATGTATTTTGCTTTCGTTTGTTAGATTCTTTCATCTTAAAGACCTCTTAAAAGTCTATGACACAAAAAACAAGAACTATCAACCAAGAACTATCAGTCTCTGGCACACTAGAATGCCACAAAACTCATTTCAAACGTAAGCATTTTTCCCCGAGGAGAGCATTATATCAACATGGACACGTTGTACACGTTGATTTTACGTTTGGCTTTAGCCTGATTTGAAAATTTATGGTCTGACTGTGAAACACGATGTTTTCTGCCACCTGCCTTATAGGACAAAGCATAAGCTAACTGCTACAGAAGCTCAAAGCAGTAAAGGTCTTTTGCTTGACTAAACAGGCTGATATTTTGACAAATATGTTTCTCGTTTATAAGCATTTTTGGTAGCTCTCTAACACTGAATGTTTGCACCATTAAATATTCATTACCATTTGCCTTATTACAAACTTGCTAAAACTACATTTTATCATAAAGTGGAGTCGCAAATGGAACATGTAAATAATAATCTAGTACTATTTAAACAACGTATATGATACCAAGGAAGAAATAAAGTTCTTTATGATCAAACGAAACTTTGGGCTTTTGTCTTATTACTAACTCATGGAAAGATAAACGATGATGTCTTGTTAACTTGATGAACGATAATATTTGATTAATGATGCATCTTAAACAATGAGTTCATGATTTTGAAATAATTTTCACCAAAGCAGTTCGTATTCATTGATAGATTTCACACATCCAAATCTCGTTTTGTGTTGATTCCCCTCTGAATTCTGTCTATCGAAATTTAATTCTTTCGTCAATCAACGTCAAGGGATAACGATCGAGAAATTTCTTAGTCAATCAGATTGAGTATGTACAATCACATGATAGATCCTATGAAAAGTACGATAGTGGAGAAGTAGTTTGAAAGTAGTCGATCAGTCTAGTCCATCGACGAACATTGATCGACATCAATCGTATAGGCGATTTCTATTTAGGAAGAATAAAACATATATAAATACCACATACCCTCGTGCAATCTAAAGCCTGTTTCTTTAACATGAGTTTTATCAGGTTGTTGTGGTGTATTTTTTCTAGTCACCTCTTGTTAGGCAATGATACGTGCAAAGTTTGAAAGCTATACACATAAATGATGAACAGGATGGACACGTAAGCAGCACCCGAATCTGGATAATGAGAAATAAATGTATCAGGTTTGATTATCTACGTCGCATGTTGATACCGAATGGGATTTATTTGACTTTTAAATATCCAAGTAGTCACTATGATGTGCATAAAAGCCTCCTATTCCCCAGACCCCTTTTGATTTTAAAGTCGCGACAGATCAACCCAGAAGTTCGGCTAGAAGAAGTTGTGGTGCAGTGGAGTACTAGAGGCAGTCCTAAGGTGAAAAATCTGAGTCTGTAAGTGATAAAAAGTTCAACTGTGTAGATCATGTGCCACTTGGAACGTTAAATTACCAACCAATTTACTTAATAATAGTAATTCATTTTCATGAATATGTCAGCCGTCCTTGTATAAAAATGTTCTGAGGGTGATTTGCACCCAGAGGTAACTATGGCTTACTTCGTTAAAACTTACAATCCCCCCCTCCCCTGCCCGTCAGGAATTAGTTAGTAATCCAACGAGCAAGCAACATGATTGCTGAACGCACAGCTACAAAGAATACGAAATAGGGTAATAGAGGCAGATGTTTCTAACTCTTTCAATGGTTTGCCAAATAGCCACAATATGTGTTTCTCTATAACGAAAGTATGGCTCCGGGGATTGAGTTCTAGGATACGACTGCCTAAACGTTAAACTTCTTAAAAATCGCCTATAATGTTGCACTACATATTCTAGTACTCTCACAAAATGTAACCCAGGATATGTTCTAGAAAATCATTATTTTGTACAGCTGTCAACCTTAAAATTACTCTGAAAGAACTCAGGGGACTATCATGCTTTGGTTATTGTGTTTTTAATTTATGTTCCTATCTCTGTTTGAGTAAATAAAGGTTCATAAGCTTCTTGACGCGCTTTACATTACCTTTGAAAATGTATTGCAAGAGAAAAGATACCTGTCGCCCTAATATAACTCATAGAATGAGAAGACATGACAGGCACAGATTGATACCTAAAAGATTTCTCAGAATTGTATGATCGGTCGACAGAATTCAAGTGCTTTATATCGTTTCACACTGTAACAATGAAAGATGTGTGATTGTAATAATTTCGTAAAAAGCACAATATAAAACCAAAAACAAAAAATACAATCAACGGCAGACCAGTAACCGATATTTAAAGAGCAATAGAAAACTGCCGTCACAAATTTCATTTTGTGTTAGGAAAATAATATTTTTGCGGCTATTATGTATTATAAGATCTATTGGATTTCGCCTTGAAAATCTCCGACATGTGCTAAAAACATGAATCCCTGTATCGCTGCTATAAGCAGACGTTAAAACACACTTACTGAGCTTCTATACCAACACCATAAATAGAAGATAATTTCCAATACTGATCATAAAAACAGCGAGCACGCTGTCAGGATTCTGGAAAAAACACGCCTTAATTCATTTTTTTTCATTTTGCTAAGTCACAAGCCAAAGAGTTCTTGCGCGTTTGATATAAGCTGCTATTAAATATTTCAGCTAAATACTATGTTTATTTAGTGATATTTATCAAGACAAGACTCTGTTTACTTAAAATCATTCTTTAGTTGCCAATACTTCATGCTTTAGACATCTATAGCATGCACCATAGTAACTTTTGATTTTCTAAAGTCCATTTTTTCTTGTATTTTAATTGCAACCATTGGACCAAAACAGATATTTTTGCTTCAGCATCTACTGGTAGATACTTTTAGTGCAGGAAGTCTATAGCGCTTTGGTAATGGAAGACAGTTAGCTGAAGTATTCTTCTGTAATTTCTTGCGCAGTTGTTCATTACGTGTTAAGCCGTTCAAGCTGTGTTTTAAAACACTTTTCGAGATGACATGCAAGGAAGGTGCTAAGTAAAGCAAAGCAGGACTCGAACTTTCTACCGAATGATCTGTAAACATAAGCTTGAATATTACGTGCATTATATGCTTAATTTTCGTATATTTTCTAGGTTTACATCTTAAGATGTAAGACATGTATGAAACACGTCATGACAAACATTATAGCAAGTGCCATGACTGGCATTATGAACAAGATTCGAAACAGTGTTAATTAATTTTAAATAGCATTTTATTTTGTTTGCAGGGGCATGTGACATCTTCTGTCATGTTAAATCTCTCTCCATACTTTTCAAAATTAAAACAATCCTGGTTTTGTCGGAAAATCAATCCTTCAAATGTATAAAGGGGTGATAAGATACTTTAAAGGTTCATTTATATAAATTAGAGATAACATCTTTTATTCTCAAGAGATGGTTGTCTGGTTTGAGAAAAACGTTAAAATTAAAACAATCCTGGTTTTGTCGGAAAATCAATCCTTCAAATGTATAAAGGGGTGATAAGATACTTTAAAAGTTCATTTATATAAATTAGAGATAACATCTTTTATTCTCAAGAGATTGTTGTCTGGTTTGAATAAAACGTTAAATTTAATCGATACAATTTTAAGGCAATATACCTTTTCATTTAAGACTACTACCACGACGGCAAAAGATTAAAGAAAAATTAGAACTAAGCCCAAGAAAAATTAAGGAACTGTAAAAATTCTATTTCTAAAAAATGAGTCTTGCGACTTTAGTTCGCCTTTGGCATACCGTTTGTGAATGTCAAGAGAGGTAGAGAGCCGCTCCTGACTATATATCTCTTGATGATATTGATGGAGAGTTGAAAAGGTTGGACTCTCAGATGCGATAAATACACTTTACTGTAACAGATTCTCAAACAGGAGTGTTTGATTTTTACAATATCGGAGTTTGAATATTGTTTTGGAGTAAACATAAGTAGAAAAACAATATCAATGGGTATATAAAAGAATGCATAGTATCAAGTTCTATGTCAAAAACCTGTTTATCTTCAACAAAATTCTAAAACAAAATAATAGTTCTTCAAACTGTTAAACTGCCATCTTTGTAGCACGATTAGCTATATTCTAACATCTACTTGTCGTGTTTTGACCATAAATAATTCCAAATAACTTCTTTGTGCTATGTGTGCAAGTTAAGCTAGATCTTGCTAATCAATTTTTTAGAAGGTTTCCGTGATAATTTGCATTTATATTGATCTAAAACTGCTCAACTTCAAACTGACAAAGGCTTTTTTAGAATATAAGGAACAAATTAAGTAACTTTTAGTACCAAGCCACCAAAACTTTAATGCTTGCTTAAAAAACCTTTTACTATTTATTGCTGATTCAAATTTCTTACAAAGAAACACTATGCGCATATGACCTGGAATCACAAGATAATCATGTTGGCTCAGAGATAACTGGAGTTGTGTCGGAACAAGACGTCAGTTCCTCTACCGTTTATTCCTTTCCATGTACAACCCTACTTAAACATCATTGTTGAGAATGACAATTCAGGTCACAACTAATATCGCGAATAAAAACAATTCAAAAATTACTCATACAATCATGAAACTCAGTTTAACTCTAACTAGCGCTTATGTACATGATTGCAAAGAATTTTCACTGTATGGCTTAACTGGAGCTGCTGGAAATCCATTCAGGAAGGACTACCCTCCTTTAAACAGAGCAGGAATCTTTTACAAACAGTTCAACACTTCCAAGTTTGCTTTTAGTGACTTGTGAGTGTTGTTGAAAATAACCGTCGATGTCCAGCTTACTTCCGTCACTGTTTCCTTCAGATGAGTTCTGACAAAATCTATCACATCACGCTGCTAAATTGATTATAGTTGTCCACAAGGAGATAACGATATGGAAAAAAAATCTTAAGTTCCCTCAGTTAAACTGGTATCGGTCTTCACTTAGTAATTAAGGAGACAGTTGAATAAATCCTTCATCATAAGTGTAACGTATTACGCGTTATACGTAACTATCATACAATATTGTTGTTGAAATATTAACGAATCCAATTTCTTCAGTTTTGCTTAACTCAAGGGCGCGCATTTCTCAGTACAAGCATTGTTCAGATATTTTGACTTGCGTTGGTAAAATTTATACAGTTTCCCGAGAAGGATGCACAAAGAGACATTTTCAATCAAATGTGTGTATTGAAAAGAGTATCGAGAATTTAAACTTAACTTTTAATGCACCTGCAGAAAATAAGAATAGTGTGTTGCCCATAAAAATAGTGAATTGTCCATAAAAATTTAAAGGCCTGGAATTGATTTAGGTATTTTATACATTTATTGGTATATGTTTGCATTGTATTACTGCTCACTATTAGGTTTTGTCCATAGACATTAGTAAAAATTAAACCTTTCTATCATGCAGAAAAGCAAAATGTTCACTTTCACCAATGTGTTATTACCTAGTGAGTGCGTTTGACTTTCCTTTCGAACGTAAACAAAACATTCAGTAGACCTGAAGATATTATGAATATTTCACACAAAAATAACTTGTCAAGCATAAAGTCAAACCTTACGAATTGGGAGAAAATGCTAAAGTAGAAGAGCAAGCACCTTGGGGTTGTTAGAACGCGCTTTAAGCTGCCCAACCGGGTCAAGGGAGGTCCCGAACAGAAATGTTTGATTTGATTGTGTAAAGATAATCTCTCATTACAAAGCTGTAGAAGGGACTGTCAATGGCACTGACGACCTATTGCTGTTAAGGGAAACATTCCACGCTCTTGAGAGTTCTCGGAATAAAGTGCCAAGACGAGATTATAGTCAATCACAAGCTCTCTTATGTCAGGCTGTCTAAAACCTTTAACATCTTCATGCAACCTCTGATATTTTGGTAGTATATTACATTCACACGTCAGACCACTCTTTTCCAAAAAGATCTTTTTTTGGTGAGGGCTAACAAAGCAATACTTTGAAAGAATCGAACACCAACAAGATAACTTTATGGAGAGCTGAGATCGTTTTACCTCTTAGGACAACAAATGTGGGAACGAAAATAATCCAGAAGATTGAGAAGCCCAGGTTATGGAGGAATAACAGAGAGAATAGACATCCACTTGGCCAGAACCCTTTGTATACAATGCCAGTAGGCTCGAAGACACCGATTAGCAACCTCTATATTTACCGGAAGTACCCACAACACCTAACCATCCAGTCTATAATATACATATGGTCGATTCAAGTGTTGATAGTAATAGTCACTTAAACTTAAACTTTTTCTTTATTACATTGAAATACAATTGTAAGCCTCACTTTACGGTAACTTGGAATTGGCTACCTGAATTTTCACGAGGAAAATAAGAAAAACCGAAGAAATACAATCATTCTAAGCATTACAATTATTTTACTTAGAATTGTTCTGGATGAGTTTATTCTTTATTTCTTAAACAAAATGTATAGTAAGTAGCAGGCTGATACTTACGATGGGGTGTGGGGGTGTGATACCCCACACGCTAACTTTATGTTGGCAAATACATTTATCTCAATTCGCACAACAAGAAGTATTTCTTTTGAAAATAATAAAAACGTCTGTTTATTGTATACAACCAATTAAGGCAATGAAAAATATAACGAGTAAAACGAAGCTGCTGGTAGAGAGGCATTCCAGTCAGAGGAATTGAATTTGATAAACGGAGTGACTCTGCTTCAAAACGCAATTCACTCACTTAAGAAGATAATCAAAGATTCCAGCGCTATGAAAGCTCAAATTGAAGCTGGTATTCATTTTTATAAAAAAATGAGAGGATATCCAATAGCAGGACTCCGACCAAAACATTATATTAGAAGAGGACCTAAAGATTTGATGATTATACAAATAACACAGGTGTAACGGATTTTTGAGAAAAAAAGTTAAAAGGACCCTTAATGTGCAGATTTGTGGTTCGAGACCCAGGTTTGTGCTCTTAATGTGCAGGTTGTGCAATTTGAGGACAATTTAAGCCAATGCCTAGAAATAATTACACCACTAGCAGTCACCCTAAAACTAAACTTAAAGGAGGAGCCTATTGATGATACAACTGACTTTGTGAAGCTATATCCTGTTGATTTCTCAGTTTACAAGCTGAATTTGCTAATTCTGTAAATTGTACCGAGGTTGGGGAAAAGTAATTAACCACTGCACCTGAGGCTGCCTAGTTTTTAGAAGAAAAAATATATTTTACCATGGACAAATGGATAAACTGCTGCTACCTGTACCAGCTACTATTGCCAACGATGAACCCACATTCAGCAAACTGAAGCAGGCAAAGACCTATTTTAGCATAACAATAACCGATAAACCTCTTGAATCTTTGATACTTCTGCGACAAGGATTTAACCGGCTTTATAGATATTAATGAAGTTGCCAATAAGTGGGGAGAACTGAAACTGAGAAGGGCAAAGACCTGATGATTTAAATAATACACAAGCGTTTGAAAATGTAAGCATTAACAATTTGGTTTAATCTGTTTCATTAGATTTATGTATATTGTATTTTCTTTACCAAGGCTTGTCAATATAATTCATTCCATCGTATTCTGTTTAAGTTCATTTGGCTTAGTGTTTGTAGGGCAACTTTCAACTTGCTTTGGTTTCATAATAATCCATGATACAACAGCAAATATGAGGCGAACAATACAAACTGTAATTACCAGTTCAAAGTATTAGTACTTCTGGATTTGTGAAAATATCACCTTGCAATCATAATATACAGCACATTGCCATAAGATTTTTATTTGAAACTGCCGTTATGCTACAGTTTCAACTGTTGAAAAACAAGACCTTGAAAAAAATTCTAACTCTGCATTCGTATGGAAATTGTGAAGTATTAACGTTATCAGAGGTGTTAAGAGGAAGTATTTATATTGTTATGATAAAAGAGTAGTATAAATTTTGAAAAATGTCTATGACCAGTACGAAAGTTTATACTAAGCTCTAGTAACAATGTAACACTAATCACGATATCAATAAACAGTATTGTAATGAACAACAATTCTGATTTAGTTTTTATCAGGTGCTAATGGTATATTATGTATACAGTTCTTACATAAAATCGCTTTTAGTCTGACTGTACTTTTTTGTTAAATGTACGTAACTACTGCAGAAAACCAAATTTATTTAAAATGTTTCTGGTACGTTATTCTTACCTTCTTTTGTCATCAAGGATGTAAATAACAAGCCCATAACAGAAACTCGTGGAAAGTCGGTGCAATATGTACTGTGCTGGTGTATTGTTAAAACAAACAACCAATATCTGCCATGATACTATCTGAATAAAGAAATGACTGTGTTCATGTATGTTTAATTTAGCTTGAAAGGTGCTTAGTGTAAACCGTTATCTTCTAGACATCAAATTGAACACGAGCCTAAGAACTTAGCTCCAGTCTGCTTTGGTTTTTGTGGGTCTCCAATAGGTTGATTAAACGTCGGACAGAGGAAACATTAACTTGTATAAAGCTCTGTTGTATATCACTAAAGACTTCTGACAGATGTTTCTTAAAAGACTGTAACTCGACAAATGCAGCTGAGGAAATCACAAAATGTCAGGTGTTGATTCGGTATCGAATATCTTGTATATTTCATCACCTCGTTAGTGTCGAATCCGTGACTAGATCGTGAATTTAACGCTTTTCGTTATCCATTTTCAGTATTAAAAGCTGTTAGATACTTTAAGCCTGTTTTGCTGTAGATCATACATACAGTTTTCCTTACTACTGTTCATTCCGATGTAAATTAAATTTTCCCATGTTTTAAGTACAGACTTGTTGACGGTGCAGTTTAAGGACAGCAGAAATCCGAAACTAGGATATCTCATTAGCAGATTATTGATAAATTATTAGATTAGATGGCTTTGCAGGTTTTTTAACCGTTGAATAGTCTATTGGCTTTCCCCAATAATATCAAATCTTGACGTTTCTTATCCATCATTTTGCTAGCTGTCCTATGATTTAGCTTTCTTCTGATTATTGGCTTTGTCCCCAATTTTATGCTGCAATCCTCTACATTTTCAGGAAAAAAGTGACAACCAAGGATCAAAGATGACTCAATTTGCTTATAATAGCATTTTTCAAAATAAACTCTTATGCCGTGTAGGATGGAAATTTGCCTTTAGCAACGCAAGTATTCGAATCGACAAAAGGCTGAAAAGCGATAAAAATACTGAAATAGCAAAAAATCTTCACTTTTTATACGTGAAGAGATATTGGGAGTACTAAAGTAACATTATGAGCTTCTTAGTTCACCTGCAATTCATTCTGCTACCGAAAATGCACCAAAGTGGCTACGTTTAATTTAGAACAACATAATTACGCAAGTGCTTAAATCACAATCATCAAGACGATCTCTGGCTCTTTGGTAATCAGGCCTGGAATGTACAGAACCGACCCTGTCAGAGTGGAATGTTTAAGAGCAGCTTTCGTAAACTCGATGCATATTACATTGAAAATATTATGAATAGAATACTAACCATCACCTAATGCCTTACTAGAAACTATAAAACAGAGGTATTGCAATTATCTGGAGATCGTTTCTACAACAGAAAGTTGTAAAATGGTATATTTCGTTTCCGAGTTAAGACAGAAGATACAAGACACTATTTCGTGAGTATCTCTAATGTCATATTTGTGACCTTAACATGATGATGTATACAAGTCAAAACATGTTTAGAAGAGGACAAAACATAAACGTTGTGATAATGAAGGTTGTGATCTACCAAAATTGACGCAGACATTAACAAAATGGCTAGAACACAGATACACTTATCCAGCTCCTCTACATTATTGTTTTTCACATAGACTGCCAAGGAAGACTTTAAAGAATATTGCTCTTTCCATAACTTACAAATTTTGTAGCGAATATAAGGTACTTACCAAAAAAAAATTAAATTTCTCAATATTACTGCACATTTTCTAACATTCAAGGTTGCTGGCTTTCGAAGAAGGCACATAGCCTGTTTTACAAAATACCTGTTACAGCAAATGTTTACATCGGAAACAATTCCACAAGAAATCTCATGACTTATTCAGACGTTTCCGGTTGCTTTTATCATTTTCGCTGTAATAAGAAACGCTAACACCCCCAAAATAAACGATCATTAGTTCTAACAATTTTACAATGATCGAGCTCTATATTTACAGGTAGGCAGAGTCCAATAGTTCAAAGGTGACGAAATTAAACCCAATATGGAGTGCCCCGAATTCCATATCTTAATGTGGAACATGCAAAAGCAATATTAAATCACTCTAGGACAATATTAACCTGCTTGTTTGATAAGTCAACAATGAAATCTTTTTTGCCAAGGTAGAAGAAATCATGTCAAGCGTGTTAGTTATGGGTGTAAGACTCAGATAGGTTTTGTACCTATCTAACGTTTAATGTAGATCTTAAATCTTCATATAATCACAAATATTGTCTAGTAAAAGAGACATCAACAAGTTTTATTCGAACCATATTTCATCTAACCCATTTTGTGCTTGTCAACAGTAAGAAAAGGGGAAAACAGTTCCTCAGACCAACCACTACAATAGCAAGAGTTTTAGCTTCACGTGTGTAGACAATCGAACAACTAATAGCCACCATGAATATAAAATTCAGTGGATCTGACTGCTTACAGTAACGAAATCTGGGTAAAAGATAAGGTGGAGCACAGGCACCAGGCATCCATCTATCCATCTATCTATCTATCTATCTATCTATCTATCTATCTATCTATCTATCTATCTATCTATCTATCTATCAGACAAATTTCTTTGATATATGTCAAGAGTGGAGCATTAGCAAAACAGCTGCACTAAGTGGAAGCCTACAGGGCTCGAACTTGTAACTTCGAAACGTTAAAAAGTGTTTATTTCTTGTAATTTATATATATTTAATAAACATGGATGATCGAGCTCTTGGTCCTGCATTCCATTAGATTCAGTTTTGTCATATTTCAAGTTGCCAAGTCCTTTCTCTCGGTAAACTCACAGTGGTTCTTTAATCTGAAATGGCATTAAATAGGGATTGTACATTTTTTCTAAATTCAAGTGATGAAGGAAAAACCTGACCTGTACAATTAACACTGGAAGGCTAAACCCACCATTTTTGGCAGTTTCTGAGACTGGTGGACTTTCTAACGCTTCCTAATGACAACACGATACATGGTTTACTTCTGTCTTATCTTTCTTATGTTTTATTTTACAAACATATTATTTGATGATTCGGACGTGGAAGGTTGGTAGTTATAAAAATTTCCAACAAATAGAATCCATGGCAGAGAGCTGTATTTCAAGAAAATATCTTTCTTATTGATAATATTTGAAAAGTTATTAAACATGCAAGTAATATTTGGTTACACACTATGAACACTTAAAGTAGCAGCGAGTTAGTTTGGTTAGACTCAAGTATGTTAACTTTTTGTCATTGACATAGTCACTGCGTAGAAACAAACCCAAAGGAAATGTTATTTGTTGTCCTTAATTGAATTTACCTGAGAGGGACAGGATTAAAAATTTTCCTTTAACACATTTTTTGCACTTTAACCTTATTTTGCGCTCGACCACTTTCATAGTCTTACACTACCGTCAAAATCATAATTCAAAGTACATCGGTTGGAATATATTACTTGTAGACTATGACGCTCACCTCGGCATGGAATCATCTTAACTTATAAAAAATAAAAAGAGGAGAAAATCACTTAGAATATAGCATTATTTTAAAGCCATGTAGCCATTTTTAGTACCAGTGCTTATGATGGACAAAGCTTTTGAATGATCTTATTATTTTACAAAAAGCATCTAGCAGAGGACACAGACGACAATCTTTCAGGTAGACATTAAATAGTTATTCATAATATCATATTTATCAAATTTTACTGCCGCCTAGACGTCGGTCAGTGAGCGTATACCATTAGGATCATCAAGTGCAAGTTCGGGCCTGGAAACTACATTGTATTAAGATTATCATAAGAACTAAGAATTTCTCCAGAATGTTGAATAGTAACATTGTTTAAAACAAATCTCGTTTTTGCCTTTCAAACATTCCATGGTATAAATTACCAAAGTAACATAAGAATATTCTGCAAACATCCAATACAGTGAGAAGGAATCCTTTAAGAGCTTTCATGGTTGCAATATCAATAGTGAAAATGTATGCTATCAGTGATTATCCAAGCTCCTTTCCGATGCTTTGAACAGCAAATTTCATTTGATAATTCGAAATCATTATAATCCTGGCAAAGCCCTTGATCAGTTCGAAGTTACTGAAGGACCTAATTTCGCATAGAAATCTACAAGTTACTGAAGGACCTAATTTCACATAGAAATCTACAAGTCGTCCTTTGTAAAGAACAGAAGTAATCAGGGATGCTTACGCTAGGGTGAGGCAGGAGTGGCAAGCAGAGCCTTTGACACTGGACATTTGTGCAGATGATTTTGGTCGGTCTCATTGTGTTAGTTTCTATTAGTCGTGTACTGCTTGAAAAGATCCCTAGCAATTTATTGGCTAACCATTCCGCTGTGGATTCTTAGTCAATAAAATAATAGTCCACAACAATTTATCACTAAGTTAGCAGTCACATCCAGCCTATTAACTGAAGTGTTAATATAAAACAACAGTTGTTTCGACAATAGACTGGATAATTTCGTTAGTGCTAAATGACGATTCCTGTCACTAGAGTACAATACATCTGATTATTGATTTGCCATCCTGCTGCATTTTAAAGCCAATAATCATCATACAGACGCTTGGGTTGCGCAGAAAACGACAGAAAAAACCAGATTACAAAGGTATCTGAAGAGCCGGGACAGATTTACATTGGAAACTTCTTTCAAAAGACGACAAAAGCCGTGACAAGGCAAGCAGAAACGTGTGTCTCAGTGGATAGTAATTGGTAAGGCTTGCCTGGACTCAGAGAGTCTTCAAGAAACTGCAACTGAAGAATTCATTGGAGAACAATGGGTTAAAGAAAAACAACATTTTAATGCCAAGGACAGAGAAAACAGTGAAATTTTCATAAAATCCTTATATAAGAACAGGGGGATATGGCCAGTATATTTGGGGAGTGTCACTGATTTTGATTCGGTTTGCCAGCATAAAATAATGAAAATAAGATAAAAAACTAATAAGTTAATACAAGTAAATTGGAACGCTTTTGTTTTGAGACAACTGAATTGCACTAATGTAAGAATCTTTAAGGTTATCTTAAAGTATTTTCTGGATATTACGTTCCTTTCTTTACGAAAAGTAACAAATTACAAATAGGTATTTTTATTACTTGGAGGTATTACTTCCCCACACTCTTCCCTACGTCTGTCCCTGTATATAAATAACTGCACTGTCATTATCTACCCACTTATGTGGAGATTTTGGTAAAAAAATGTTCCTTGTTGAAGAGAATCTAAAAGCTAAGAAGCAATACGGTATGTACTACCAGGACTAATTTATTTTTCACCATGTGCCCTCAGTGGATATCTTGCGCTTCCTACCTTTGGCTCGTACAGGCCTTCCTGGAAGTAAGTTACGGCTGTGACTGTCAAAGATTCAAACCAGGGCCTTATGACTGCAAATCTGACACCTTTTCTTCTCAGCTAAACAGCTCGATAGGAACAGTAATAGGCTGTTAGGCATTAAATCCAGGTTATCCACTCTTTTCATTGCGTATTTTTCTGTTGGCGTATAGGCACATGAGTGACCACGAAGTAAAAGCAAACCCCGAAACGTTCTTGCTGGCTTAAAAGTGACCCGGACCTCTGGCCACAGCTACATTCAGTCTCG
Source organism: Chironex yamaguchii (assembly GCA_024741275.1). Taxonomy (NCBI): domain Eukaryota; kingdom Metazoa; phylum Cnidaria; class Cubozoa; order Chirodropida; family Chirodropidae; genus Chironex; species Chironex yamaguchii. The sequence continues at coordinate 11,537 of JANTCA010003145.1, read as the reverse complement.
ACGCTTCGTGAAATGAAGCATGATGTCAACTGACAACGAAATCTATAACTAATGTCTTTCTCACATCAACGAAACACTGGCCATATTATTTTTTCAGAAATCTTTTAAATAATGAAAAGTCGTGTTAAATAGAAATTTAAAGTTTCTATTTCTGTATTTCACTTGTGCAGTTTGTATGCCATAAGCAACTCTCCTTTCTTAAGAAGAAACATGCAGACAGTTTACAAACATCTATAATATTTCGATTTTCTGTGTTCGTTCTCTATACCAAGCAGCAGTGGCTAGATCAACAACAGGCACAAATGCATTTTTGCAATCACAAATGGCATCATATTGTGTCCAGGATATCTGTTCATGTCCCCAACCGACGTCTGGGAAAGGTTATGTCTAAAGCAAGGTCGGTAATCGGGATTAAGATAGGGAAAGTGAAATTTTGGAAAAGACTTTAAATGAAACATTTGAGCCTGTGATATTATTACAACATTAGTGTCAGCTAAAACGAACGGACGGAATAGCTCGGAACAAGCACAGATTTGGTTCTAAGAATTGACGTTTACATTTGGACTAAGCAAACTAGAGTCAATGATCTTTAAGAAGAGTGTCCTTTTTATGTACGGAAGTAAGGTTATGATAGCACCAACGGGTTTGACTGGCTAAGCTTCTTTCTCATTAGCTTCGTAGGAAATTTGTTAGATTTAATGTCGGGAGACTCGGGTCTACAGCCTGGGTGGGTACAATTATAACTTTACTTCTGCTCAATATCTGCTCAATATCAGCCTCTTGAATATACGCAGTAAGCTTTTACAGAGAAGTTCCTTTAGTTCGTCGCATAGCGTGCAGCCATTTCGAATGGGATATTTGAGTATCAATGATACGTTTTAAAGTTCTCATTAGGGGCCAATCCACATTCAGACATAATATGCTGAGTTAGATGAAACATCCTTAGAACAAAACAGATATTCTGTCTTCCTGAATAACTCGAGAACCTTTCAATATTTTGTACCAATTAGATGCAACTTGCTTCATATGTACCAATGAGCTTTAGTTTGAATGAATGAACAAAAGCAGGTTAGTCTATATTTCAAAACATACTTGAGGTGATCACGTAAGTTAGCGAAGAATTCTATAATTGCTTTTGCGCAGGTGTATCCATTGCTTCTATATCGGTATGGATATACCTCATGTTCATTTCGCAACGTTAAAGCCTCGCGAGACCTTTCTTTCATTCAAAAAATTTATTAAGGTACTTCGTTCATTTGGTTGATTCTTTCAAACAAAAACAACTTGTTTATTTTCGGCAGATGTAAAGCTTGTAGATCACAAACTCTGTATGTAACCATGGTTATGATCGTTTTTGTCCCTTTCGGCAAAATATAAAGTTCCAGTCATTAAAGAGTTTGTTTTACTCGATTATCTGAGCATTGAAAATACCTAACTTTAGCAACAAGTTATTATGATTTCTAAAGTACGCATACGAGTTTTCCGACGATATTATGCGTGAAATCCATCTTCTTATAGTTACCTTGTTTACAGTTATCCTATACCTACATTTATTACCGAAATCTCCGGATATATCAGTATAGGATGAAGATTAGTTCACAAAAAAATAAATGAAGGGCAAACTTCTGTCCGGTCTATTTCTATCTAAACATTTAAACGCAGTTTCCTTATTTGATTTCATATACAAAGTTACATCAACGACAAAAGGAACGTGAAACTGAAAACTTGATATTATTTATATTATTATCTTGATAGAATTTTAGGAAAATTCATGAACTATGGATGTTAACCGTATCTAAATTTAGACTAGCAGAACAATTATGACTTAAACTATCTATATATAACCAGAGATATGGTACTTGGAAACTGCTATCAAACAAGGCGGAATTGATCATTTCAAAATCATTTCACCTTGTCCTTTTCCTTTCTTAAATAGATAGACGGCTATCTATTAAACAGGACTACACTAAACTCGAATTAATATGGCGTTTAGACTTACAACAACAAGAAATGCGTCGAATGTTTATTATTTTTATAGCATTGTAATGACTTGAAAATTTGCATGTCAAGCGAAGAACGAGTTAGCTGTTTTTACGTAGTAAGTACATTTCTTGTGACAATGCAGGAGCGAGAGGGAATCGTTTCCTTCACCTGGCAAAAATAACATATTCCAAATGTTGAAACGGAAAGTTTCAGTTCTTGCAACTGTAACGTCTGTTGCAGGTACCTTGCTCAGACTTGACAATTGCTATCAATTTCACTCGTCAAAAATATTAAAAGCAAATGTTTAAGAAATATTCTCAATTTGTAACTGTCAGTTCTTCGTAAGTCGCGTATAAATGTGAAACCGCGGTAGATGCGGTTTTTGAGAAATTACCTATTGATATATTTGTGATTAAAGATAAGGGATTTTAAATAGCCAAGATAAAATTGCATAAACCTGTTAATTTACAACCTAAATGATACAGACACTTACCAATCTTTCTTCCTTGTAAAATTTGTTCATTCGATTTTTCTTAACTCTGTTTTCGCTGGTTTCTTAAAGATAAGTAGACTTTCTCTCGTGATAAAACTATCAACCGTGTGACAATTGAAGCGCCAAAATAATGATTCGTTGCTACCGAAATTTTCTATATGTCAGAGGAAAATTTTTCCCGAGAACTATGAATACAAAACTTTGCACTTCAAAACAAAGAGTACTAGATGTGCTAATTTTCTGATGAAATGATGTTTCTTATATTTCATCCTTTCATCGACCGTCAAATGCCTTGTTATCTTCAGTAGTTTACGATATCCCCGTGCAAAAAAAATTGTTGGAAACCACAGTTATTGACTTGCAGGTGCTCAGTAATCGAGATAAGTCTAAAATATTTAAGAACGTGGCCACATTTAAGTAAATTTTGTTTCCTCAATCCAATCAAATGTAAGTCGTTTTTTTGTTCCAAAGAGACCTTCAAAAGATAAAAAAATATTCTCTCTCCTGTCATTTGTTCTTGTTACTGAATGGCCTAGTGAAGTAGACGCGACATTGAAAATGAAGGACAGAAATACGATGAGTAAGTTAGCGAGATGGTTGTGTTAGTTTTCCCGTTATGTGATTCTATTAGTCAAATGGAAATGACGCGAGAAAATCTACGTGAGACCTATGACTGTTCCAAAAATAATAAAATGCAGAGAAAATGCTGTATGACCTTTTAGTTTTTTGTATCAAATTAACACCACGATGAAATGTTTACAGGCATCACTGATTAATGCAGACTCATTACCGGAATTATGATATTAATCATTGAATAAGTAGGACGATTTTTGCTGGCGCTTTATAACAGATTCTAGTCACTATAATACCTTAGCTATTTAAGCGGGTATTTTTGCAAAATAATGGCATATTCACTGTACACTGTAACGTAAGACATCAATTTGCTGACTTTGTCACAATAAAACCGTATCACAACATTTATATGATATCAAATCGTGAACTAAGTTTAGATCGATTGTTGTTGGGAAAATGTGGTCATGTCTACACCATACTGCAGATTCTGTTTTCCAGTATCACCTGTAAGTGCTTACTAAAATGCGTTCAAAGCGTAAGCACACAGCTTCAACAGGATTCTCGTATGACAGTCATGGACAGACAGACATTCAATTTCGTTTGATTAACACGACAATTTTTGATTCGAGGAATTCCTTTCGACTTCCAAAAACCGTTATCTCTGTAATTGTACATCGCGTCCCTCCAAGAGTAACAAATCCCACTTTGCTATGTTGAATTGACAGATTAACACTACAAATATGAATTTTTCTATTAGTTTCTAGAGAGACGTTTTCGAGTTTTGAAAATGTGCAATCCATGAAAACAAGAAAAAAGTAAAAGTAAACTGTTGAAGTATGTTTAGGCCAATCAGAAAAGAAGGCAATCGAGGAAACAAGACATACATTGATTGGAATGGCAATTAACAACTAAAGTGTTTATCATGCAACCAATCACGTGCACCAGGTAACTGCGAAAGCTACAAAAGGAAAGATTTTTTCCAAAAATAAGTTTTCCATGAAAGAATGGTATTTATTGGTAACGAAAATATGAAACTAATACAGAACAGAGCAGAACAGCTAAACATTTTAAGTATGATTCAAATATATTTTTCTTTACAAATAAATCCTTTTAAGACAATTTAAGATAAATTAAGTTAAACTGTACATTGTAACACCTGCAACGACTTTGACCAACCATACATGGCAAAATTATAACCAAATTAAAGCCTGGCTGTAGTATTCTTAAATATACTTTATTTCCTTATCTGCTAGAAGGCGGCGTTTGATTCCCTTAACTCCAGCTATCAAATAGCTGAAAAATACCAAGCTATTGAATGGCTGTAACTGACTTCGGGATATATTTGCGTTTTCCTTTCTGACCAAGCTAAGATATAATATCAAAAACAATTTAGTTTTTAACGGTATTACATACATTATGGCCCTGTCTGTCTAAGTCGTGGTTTACTTTCTAGATGAAGTTAGTTAAAACTTAGTAGAGGTTATACAAAAAGTATTATTTGCAATTTATTGCAAGTTATTTAACAATAAATATTATGAAAGTTACATTTATCTACATAGGACAACAAAATTGGTCATGGTAATACCCGTCAATCATGTTTGGCTTCGAAGTTTGCAAAATGAGGTTCTCGTATGCAATTATAAAAACTTTTAAATATTGGTGTGAACAAATATTCTCTGTTAAATGTATCTTCTTGTCAAGTGCATTCCTCGACCATTAAACTGATTTAGAAGAAGTAGTATTATGCAAGCTCGTGCTTTTCAAATGTTAAAGTAAAAAATGTTTATCGTTGCTCAAGGAAGCCTTTTAGGACTTCTGCAACGATTGACATAGTCTACAATTATCTTAAATAGCGAGGTTAGCTTGTGTCTAGTTTCATTCAATAAAAGAAAAAGAAAGATAAACGGGGGGCAGGGCTTAAAATTCACCTGTTAGGTCTTCATAGTTCCACGTTCACACCTAAGCTAAGTTCAATAACTTGGTTTTATCATTGATACGTTCCGTAAGACAATAAGATCGCCGCGGCTTTAAGCACCAACATCTTGGCTTCTTGTCATAAGCATTGTATATAATTATTTATTAAGTGACTTGTCTGAGATTCGTAAATGGAAATATAACAATAGACAGCTTGTACACTCATGTTAAAAATGAACAATAACCTGTCTGTCGAAAAATAGGAAGGGTCGCTTGATGAAACGTTTTAACCAATCGGAGAAAAGGCCATGTACACCTGCTTTTGGATGGCAAGCCATGGTTCCTTTACCCTAAGGTGTTTACTACAATTTGCAGGTAAAGTGGTAGACTGTATAGTGCATGCAAGAATTAGTTTATGCCAATGCAACTAGAATATGGTACTGATAAGGTTTGACTTATTTTGCAGACATAAAAATAAATATATAAACACATAAACAGAAACTGACAAAAACATAACCGCCTTGTTGGAGGTACCAATATCAAAGAACCTTAAAGAATGCTTAACTTAACAACTTACACCGACGATAACAATTCAGGCAAAAAGGTTTCATTTAGATCATTGGCGAGGCCACGGGAAGTACGCGGGGACAATTGCTCCCCACTTTTACCGAATCATGGTCCTCGGGATTCATACGAAAAGAGAAAATGGCTGGTACAGGTAGGGTAAGAAATTGCTCTCAGAAACACTAGAGTAAGATGACGTAATTTAAATTCGAGATGACAATTTCCCATTACCTCTTACGTTTGTTTAAAATACTAGTGAAAGGAAAATACAAAATTGTACAGCATGGATGACATTATAAACATGCTTCTCTCTTAATGTGTATATTATCATTGTCGGCATTGGGGAGAAATTCATGAACGTTGAAACTCAGGTCCGCTCATATATAAGGTAAGTGCTACAAAATTGTACAATTTTCCATTCTCAGCATTTAACGCTGCTAAAGATGACATCAGGAGATGTGTTAAAACCAAAGCAAAGTTTTCTCTTCAAAATATTTTTCTCCAAGCGTTTGTTTCATAAAATAACGTTCAAGTAATTACCAAAGTTCTTTATCGCTAGTGGTATACATTATATTCGAAAATGCAATCTAAACCCAAGCAAAGTGCTTAAAATACTTAAATCTACCCAAGGTTAAGAACAATAGATATGTTTAATTAAGTTTTGCCTGTAAATGTAGGTTCACAATAGATAGAACTGAACTCGGTTAATAATGCAACTGTTGTCAGTTTATCACAAAAACTTTGATATATCCTTAGATAATTTACTTTAGAAGTGAAGTCAAACAAAGCAGAAGTTAACATCGTCTCCCGATCATGTAGCATAAACACAGCATTCCGAGGCATGTACTAAAACTGAAATAAATAGTGCCGCAAAGATACATTGTTTATAATTTGCAATATCATGCGCTTTCTGAATTACACACAATTCTAAAAAAATTGCCCGTGTTGAGAATATATTTGTCTAAAGCTTGACCATTATCAATTCTTTGGCGATGCTGAAATATAGCCATAAGAACCTTAATATATGTGACTGTAAGCACGATATCCTTACTCAGGCAGCAATAATTAAATTATATTCAAAATTAGCTCACCGGAGTTGAGTTTACGAGTTGACATCAGTTTAATAATTTGATGTACATTAACTGATAAAGTTGACTTTAGTTTGATAATATTGCTGTTATTAGTTTTGTTTGGCAAGGTGAGACATATACAACTCTATGGTACTCTAATGATAACAATCAATTTACAAGAAATATGGGAAGTTCCAATTGTGGGCGTATCAAGTCATTTTTAGGAGAAATCGCGTCCATCTTGTAAGACGCGATAAGCTAATTTGCTTTGGTCGGGGGTAAATGGTATTAGCAATTGCCCAATTTTTAGATTTTCTCTGTTTAATTGACTCTTTTTAAACTGTCAATTGTGATTAATCTTACTATTCACATCACAATCAAAGCAATTAGGCTTTCTAACAAGGCCAAAACATTCCACGCGGTAGTTATGAGATAAACATACGTGTCTAATTATGATACCACTGTCTTACACAAGGTATCTTCATAAGATTTTATATATGTTATTCTATCTCTAAACAAATTACGATAAACCTTGATTATTTTACCATCTGAACCAAAGAAAAAGTCTCATACACCAGGTGCAATGTTCACTTCGAAGATATTATTAGCGAGAAATTTTCATAATTTGCAAATGGACCTCAGAATTACATCTTACGTGTGGGACCTGTAGAGAGCTAGCATGGATGAGAAAAGCAATAACTCCTAAGACAAGCCGAGGTCCCTATCCCTCCAAGGTCATTTGTCTTTGTCATTCTCTACACCAAGCGTGACCCATAGTGCACAGTAAAAATCATTCGGTTCTCCATACATCTGATGCTACTATCGATATGCTTGCATTCAACAAGTCTTTGAAAGGTAGTCTTTTGTTACTTGCAGGTAATAAAGTTATTGACCATTGGAATAATGATATCAAAGCATTGGTTGGCAGCAGAAATGGAAATACTGTACACTGTCAGAAAACTTGACACGTAAAGCTTGGTCCAAGACACTCCTTGTGAACGTGGATATGAACGTCGAAATTCTAGTTGAAAGTTAATGTGGAAATTTTATTATATTTGAAATTGCACTGTTATGGCGGACCAAGGAAGAGCTTTCAGCTAAGATTGGACAATTAACTCGTTGTTGTTAGGATTAATACATTGCAATCATCTGGCGATAAAAAACATGGAGCTCGTGTTTATATCTAAATTATCTTAGAAGTCAAATTAGGATGCAAACAAATATATATAATTTAATAGTTTATGACATCATATGTGAATTTATTTGCGCGATAGAGAGGTTTGACCAAGTCAATATGAATTGATGTACTTGATAAACAAACAAATATCAATTAAGTTAATATTTTATAAAACGGTTTGACCATCATTCATGAAAGTTAGTTATTACCCACTATCTCGCCAGTCGCTTGACTAATTTTGTTCTTACGCTATCACAAAATGCTACATTGTGAGAGCTTTTGGACGTCCAGGTAAACTCGCTAACCTGATAATCATGGTACTCTTTGAAGAAAATGAGTTAATTCTAAAATATTGCATTTATATGCACAAAAAGTCTTCATCTGTTTATCTACGGTTAACTGCAATTGATAGTTGGGATCCTGTTCTTACAAAGAGTTTAAAAACTCTCCACCGATGAGTAAAACCTGGATTTAACATGTTGCGTCAACGCTTAAGGATTTAAAGGAATGCTAATATTGTTTGTTCAACGTTTACAACAACAGACAAGTGAATAACAAGGTTGGCGTCATAACAGTACTAGCTCTGAATAGATCCTTGTTAATCACAAAATCTAAGGGCAACGACGCTTAAATTACAGGGTCCTAGTCGTTGGGGGAGAGGGGGGAATTACCTCCCACTTCTTTGTAAAGTAAACATTTTAAAGAACTCTCTGTTCTCAACTGTCAGCTATGAATACGGAACTTTACATCTTGAAATTAACTAACAACCGCGTGCAAATGTTTTCTGTGGGTTGGCTGGTTCTCAAGTCCTGTTTTGCAACAGCGCTTTTGACGTAAGTGTTACTAAATGACGTCTTTTTTCGTCCCCCACCCTCCCACCCCCCAGAAAAGCAAGAACTAAAGGCAAAATATAGCAGAAAATTTTGTTATAGAGCTCTTACGACTACAGCCTCCGTACTTTCAGGCATCCTTTATTATTGTAATTAGAATACAATATCTCGTCTTATTGTAAAACTTTGAAGTCAAATCCAACACCCTTTTGCTATTACTATAATGAGAAATTGAGAATCTTAAAATCACACCGTTGATGACGATAACTTCAAAACGACAGATGTGATAAAATGCTTTTAGGGTGGCATATAGTTTTGATTCTGGTATTGAGACTGAGGGTACCGAAACCTAGAGAACAAATAAATTAAAATGAATTAATGAGTCCTCTCCTGCCGTACCATGGGTTTCGTTTTAAGATATCAAATTCATCAAATCTGTTTACTAGAGCTATAATTAGGGATCTCAAGCATGACTTAAACACAAGAAGCAAACCACAAAACATATGGTATATAAATCGAGTAAAACCAATTAATATCAGCGCCTGTAATGAATAATACTGTAGCGATGATATTATACTGCTCCTCTTATACAAGATCTAAAATTAATTATACTCTTGTGGCTTTTACAGTAAGCAGTTGGGACGAAACTTCTCAGGGGAGCAGGAGAGCATTCCATTTACCATAACAGTTTGCCAGAGCAAAGTTCATTGATCTAATCAGTCAATGTCACGTGATTCCTTACATCGTATTGCATAAAACGCATATTATCTATTTTGTAAAGTTTCTCTGACATGGCTTTGTGATAGAATACAAAAGTCTTTCGTTTTACTTTTAAGTTAATGATGATCATATTCCGTTACTCAAATACGGTCTTGACTTGTGGATAAAGATAAAATTTAATTTTTGCTGCAGCAAATAGTTTGATTCACTTAAAATGCAATTTGTATACTGTATTAAGCAATGTTCAATATGATTTACTCTGTCGAGATAAGAAATGTTTAACAAGGGATTAGAAAAACGAAATATAATGAAGTCATCGCTTTAGATCTGTTCAATTATATTCATATCAATAATATCTCATGCAACAAGCAACTGGACGCCAAGATATTTTATTGCAATATTGTAAACTCGCATTCTAAAAAATACCTCCTCACAACAATGTTTTCATATCTAGTTTGCTTTAAAAATGTTCACTGTCCTAACCCAACTGCTGCTATGTGTTATGTCTTGTATTGCAAATTTTGCTGATATTTTATGAGGATGTATCCCAAACTTTAGTCTATGTGATTAATTGATTTACGTTTCTGCGTCTGTTGTGGATATTCTTCATTAAAATGACCTCTGTAACGGTATCACAACAGAAACCTCTTCTTCCGTGTTACTGTAAGTTAAAATAAAGGCTAGGTAAACAATGACGTTCTATCGTTAGCTTTGTTTATTTTAGGAACGCTTTTGTCAACTTTCATCATAGTATGGCTTCAATATAGGTTTATTATATCCTATGTCTAACTACCCCACGCCAAACATGCAAATTTTTTTTCTCTAAACCTCTCAAATTACTAATAATGATCATGAATATTCCTAAACAGCAGTGAAAACGACACAAGATTTTCAAGGCCTATCAAGTTCTAGTACATTGATTGCCTTTCTTATCAGTGGGTTGATTTTTGCAGTTATTTTAGTGCGTCCTTATTTTCTACAATCTATTATCACTTTTTAAACTTCTGAACAGTCTACAATTTTGCTCAAACACTGTTTTCTATGTTGATTTTGCAGCTTTGGTATTTCTAAGCCATTCTGCTTAAAACATGACAACATTTGTCCTTTCTCAAGATTGCTCAATTTTGTGCTGTAGCACAAAGTCTCTAAATTTATATGGGATCTGAGGCATCTAAATTTGTGGCATCAGACATGGCATTTAGCTCGAACTGACATTGTCGAAGTCAACAAGTACAGAGCAAAATTGAAGCTATTTACTCCATTGAAATTCTAAATAACCCCTAAACTAAAATAAGGTACGGGATCAAATAAAATGTCTAAAAGTCGTAGCACTTACCACGATGGCACTGTCTTGTAAGATTTCGAGAAAGTGTTAAAAGTAATATGTTTTTTTATTTATGTTTGATTTGTGAACGTACAAGCACAGTAAACGAGACATAGAGTAACAATAGACATAGTACGGAATGTAACCTTCAAAGACGTTGTGAGTACAATTATTTCAAAGCCAATTCATTTCACAACATTCTGTCACGAATAAGAACAATTACTGAAGATTATTACAGTCAAGGTTTGTTTATCAGTAGGAAAGAATTTCTCGTAGTTTCTCTGGCTGAGCTTAACGAACAACTTGGTAGCTGTATGTGACAGTCACAATAACAATAATTTGTTAATTTCAAGTCCTGACTAAAATAAAAATTGTACGCACGTGATACAGCATAAATATAGATATGTGAGTAAATATGATACCTTCAAGGTCAGTACGGAATCGGAAGAAAATAGGGACATTTTCAGGTAAGGAGAATATAGCAATTTTAAATTCTAGTAGTTTTAGAAATATAGTAAAAAATAACTAACCATGTCATATTTTTCCTTTCAAGAAATTATCGATCTATTGAGCAGTCTATCTATCCTGTCTATCCTACCTATGATATCTATGTAATCTATGTAATCTATGCTATCTATCCTATCTATCCTATCTATCCTAGTTATCGTGTCTATCGTGTCTATCGTGTCTATCCTGTCTATCCTGTCTATCCTGTCTATCCTGTCTATCCTGTCCGTCCTGTCTATCCTGTCCGTCCTGTCCTTCCTGTCCGTCCTATTTCTCCTATCTGTCCGTCCTATTTCTCCTATCTGTCCTATCTATCTATCTATCTATCTATCTATCTATCTATCTATCTATCTATCTATCTATCTATCTATCTATCTATCTA
>JANTCA010003144.1:0-10944 GCA_024741275.1 Chironex yamaguchii | reverse complement strand
TTCATACTCTGAGGAGTGTCAAACGAAAAAAGCTTTTAAGTATGATTTTAGCGCAATGTCGCAAATTTTCAAGGCGACAACCATTTTAATACTTGTAAAATAGTTACAAAAGCAACAATTTTAATACTTCTAAAATAGTTACTAAAACAACCATTTTAATACTTTTCCAGTGTGTGCCACAAAGCATCATGCCATACGCAGTCAAAAGCTTTGCAAAAATCAATAAAATTGTTGAAAAGCAGCAGCTGGTGATTCATATACTTTTCACCGATAATGTGAAGATTTGTAATTTGCTCTATGATGCTTTTATCTTTTCTAAACACTGCCTGATAATCATTCAAAATAGCTTCCATCTGTGGTGTTATTCTTTTCAGAATTATTTTTAACAAGATCTTGATTGCATGACTTATCAATGAAATAGTTCTTGGGTCGTTGCATTTACTCCTTGTGCTTTTTTTCAGTATTGGCATTAAGATTCCATCCATTGACTGGGCCATTCTCCTGTTTCGAGTATCTGATTGCAGGGAATTACCAGAAAATATATAAGTAGTGGTCCATCTTCCTGTATCAGTTCAGTTGTGATGTTGTCAGTGCCAGCGGCTTTATTTATTTTAAGAGTCTTGACTGCTTCTTCTTCTACCTCACAGTGCAAAATAGATTGCTGTGAGTCTTCTTTTTGTTCAACAATATTCTCGTCTAAAATTGTTTCATCTCTTTCAGGACCTTCATGCTGGTTAAGTTCCATGGAATGTTCCCTCCATCTATCTGCTATTTTGTTTGGCTTAGTTAGTACTTTACTATTCTTGTCTTTAACCAGTTGGATATGTCCTTGAGTGTTTTCCCTAGTACGATTTTTAACAATATGGCATTATAGTTTATAATTTTTCACATGCCATTGGAAAGTATTTTTAACAACCTTACATTGATCGTGTTTGCTCTATTGAAAGTTGGGTAAAGCATTCATATGTATCACTTTATTATAAGCTAAGGCAAACAAAAGACATTAGGCATGATCAGAGGTTCAATACAATGCCGGTAGAGGCCAATTAATGCACCTCTTACTTACTTTTGTAGATGCCAATGATTCATTGTGTCATTTGTATTGCTAGTTTACTTTAATATCCATAGTTATTAAGAAGGAAGAGATTCAAATTCAGTTGAGAACCAAATTATTAAGATCTTTAGTTTTTCAAATCATGATTTGAAATTAGTTTACGGTGGTAAACTTTAACCGTAGTCAAAAATTATGTTTGTCTAGCCAATCAGTTTAATGTACCTTCAATCTGTTGCTTGATCACGCAAGGTGACTTTTAAAAGGTGAAATTTAAAAGGACACACCCATCCCACGCTTTCCTTTTTCAATTCGAATGAACTTTGGTTGCTTTTCTTGTATTACTCTGTACCACCCCTGTGTCTGAGTTGTCATGAATATGGTTAGGCATTTTTCTGGGTCAATTTGATCTGGTCATCTGCCATTCTTTTTGAATGAATAGGTGTGATTCTCTTGTTCCAGACATTGCTTTGATTGCTGCACTGAGGTGATAATGTTTCATAGACATTGGGAGTGTGATGCCCCTGCCATACCTCCATCCCTGCAAACAAGTACCATGTTTTTTGACAGATTTCTGTGATGGCCAAATGGCAGATCAGTTTAAGAAGCAAGTCTGCCATTGTAACTATTGCAATGACGTTGAAGATAACCTCAGAAACCAGCTTCTTGCTTGGTTAAAAGATTTCGACCTCAGTAAAATCTTACTTAAAACAGAGAATATATCAAACGCCCAAGGCAAAGTCTGCATGGGAAAGTGCCAGTGTGCAAGCAGAAGAAAACATGGCAACAAATCCCCAGAACTTTATCAACATTGTAAAGTCCGAAATGTGACGGTGACAAACAAAACATTTGTGCAAAAGAAACCATAGAAGACAAGATAGACACTGCCCAGCAATGGGAAGAAAGTTTGTCAAATGGGTCACTTTGCAGCATGCTGTTGTCAGAATACTGGCCAAGAAGCAAAAGTGCTCAGGAAGGTATTGTGGTCATGGACTACAACATAAGAGAAACAAGTTTGGTAAACAGGAAGACTTATGAATAAGAGCGAAGACAACTTTACTTCAGTGTGACAGAGGAAATACTGGTGACAGTGAATTGAATATGGTAAAAGGACCAGTGACGACTTTGAGTATAAGCGGTATATCAACAAGTATGCTGATTAACTCTGACCCATTAAGTACCATAATGAGTCTTAATGACTATGATAACCTGAAGGCACTTAAAGGCAACTAGCATAGATGTAAAAGGAGTTTGTTTGCTCGTGGTGGTAAACAACTCACAGTTTTAGACCAGTGTGATACTAACTAGCAGTAAGCAGGAGAAAAGTCAATACTGCGTTTGTCATGACTGACAACGGACCATGTTTACTTTGTCACTGCTCCTTGCAAGACAAGCAGGATTCACATATTCACCGTATTCCTGGCATTGAGACCTGGTGTAATAACGTTGATAGCAATTATGGTATCGGGTCCATCCTACAAACAAATTATTCTGAAATTCAAAGGGATAGAAAGACTGACTAACTATAAACTGAACTTTGATAAGAGTGTCACACCTATGGCTCAAAAGCAGAGGTGAGTACTTTTTTCACTTTGTGCCAAGGTCAGAAGTGAAGTGAATGATCAAGAGAGTGCAGTGGTAGGGTTTAGCTCGCACCTTTTTGACTTTTCCATAGTTTTGGAGTTTCTGAGAGAGTTGCCCACACAAGGAACTCCATTCCAATGGTGTTTGAGGTAGAAGAAAGCATTCATCAAGTTGAAAGAAGAACAAGCCAATTGCCTATTTGCTAAAAGTTCCTAAATTAGTGGTAATCGAAGATGCAAGCCCTGTCTGTTTGGGTGTGGTGCTTATCTACGAGATAGACAGTGTTAGCCAAGGTAAGTGGTATGCAAGCCAGAGTCTGAGTGGTGTTGATTGGAGGTACAGCCAGACAGAAAAGGGGGCACTTGCCATTGTGTGGAGTTGTATACAACGACAAAGACATCACAGTTTTCATCTGACCAGTCAACAATGCAGCCCACAAACCAATCCTTGTCATCAATGCACGCAACATGCTTTCCCGGCTGTCATTCAGCATCATTATCAACAACTTGTTGCTCTTTGCCTACAACATTAAAATGATCATCAGCAGAGATCCTTTTCATTTTTAATGAGGCTGTTTAAATTGGGATGAAACAATGGTGGGATCACTGCCTTTTTGGCTGGCGTTTCATTGGAATTTTTTTTGACAAAATGCCTCTTGTCTATTGGCCTCCTGTGGATATTTATTGTTCAAAGTGTGCGCCGCTTCATCTTAAGCCTAGCTGTAATGGATGGAAACAACTTGATAGAAATGTTTTGAAAATCGTGGCTTTTGTCGACTCAGTTTAAGGCACGGATAACTAAAGTTTATCATGTTACGAGTCTTAAACTTTTTCTAAGCTACTTTTTAAGAGATCCTTCTCTCAGCCTAATGATGGGTGAAGAATCCCTCGAAACGCAGCACAGAAAATTCTTATGATGCATTACACGATACACATAATCAAACATAACATAATACAAACTTAATAGCGATGATGTTTACATGTGCTGGGCACACCTAACAAATTCATACAATACGCCACTCTCGTTGAAGAATGTTACAGGGGTGATGTAGACGCTTTTGGTTTCTACTATGAGGCTGGACGCTGAAAATATTCTGCTTATTTTCCCATTGTTTTCAATCGCAGGTTGAACAAATGATATAAAAATGTCTGCACTCTGATTCGTTAAATCGAGTCAGAAGGGCTTCACCACTTATTTGATGAGGTAAAAAACAGCGATGGCCTTCTCCTTTGGAGAATTCCTCTCATATTGTAACGAAAGAATGAGCAGGAAATTGTTTGCAAACACATCTTGATGGCTGACTTACGACAAAAGGTAATGGAAAATATTGGAATAAGTTCAAATCTTGGTTCTCGTCTGAAGTATTTTACCTTAACTGTGACGTTACAAATGAACATTTGGGTGAGGATGTGGAGAGAAAACCTGACCTCAAGCCTATACTGACAGTACAACCCGGGCTTTGCCCCTCGATAGGACTATCGAGGTGCAGGGTGCTGGTACAGGGTAAGCCTGTACCATGAACATGATACAACAAAAATGGAAATCTATTTTAAGGTTTCCGTATGAAGACTGTATTTTTAACTTCTCGCTTCCAGGTAACTGTACTGGCAGCAGTGGAAAGCCTCCCAGACTGTGTGTTCGTGGAGGACCCTGCAATAGTAATTGGAGGAAAAGCCTTGGTGACAAGACTTGGGCATCCAAATCGAAGAGGTGAAGCAGAGTCCATTATGCATGCATTGAAGGAGCATAATATTGAAGTGATTGAGATGCAAGCACCAGCAACACTGGATGGAGGTGATGTCCTATTTACTGGAAAAGAGATTTTTGTTGGACTTTCCAATCGAAGTAACCAGGAAAGCATTACAGTAGTTCAAAATGCATTCCCTGAATATCCAGTGCATGGTGTCAAAGTCTATGGTGCTCTACATTTGAAGTCATTCATGAGTATGTGCTCGGAAGATGCAATTCTTGTAGGTGAAAGTAAACATGCCACAGATGCTCTGAATCAAATCAAGGAGAAAAGTAAAGAATCATACAACTTTTTAAGAGTTTCGGACGATTTGGCAGCAAATTGCTTGTTTGTGAACGGTACTATAGTCCATCGAACAAAGGATGAATTTCCCAACAGTGCGAAAATATTTGAATCTCTAGCAGGCCAAAAAATTGCTATTAATTCTTCTGAATTGTCAAAAGTAGATGGTGCTTTAACGTGCTGTTCTTTACTTCTAGAATAAAGTATTTTTGCATGTATACTCCTTTTAAAATAGCTGCCATTGATTTAGTTTTTGCTCTCATATGTCATTATTTTTCACAAGTCAATTTCATCAGTCTATATATGAATAATATATGTATAATATTCAATGCTGCAATTTTGATTACGTTTGTTCTGAGATCGATCATCATCAACTATTTCTGTGCTTCGTTCAGTACGCAGAGTGCTTTTAAAACTATTGGTGTGTACATTGGACTTTGTTTTGGCTGAAACACAATACTCAGTGTCACAGGGTCACCGTTATTATATAAGATCTTCCCACTGGATATCCCACCTGAGTTCTTACTTTACCCCTTTAGAGAGAAAATACCATAAAATACAACATGTAAGAGTGACTACACTAAAGATTTAGTTACTAAATATCACTACAACCTTCAATATGTGAGACCAATAAGTCTTTTATTAAGTTGCGGAATCTGGTTACGTCTCTTTAATCAGCTCAGTTAAGTAGCAACATAATAGCTCACCAATCCAGTGTAAATAGTCTAAGTACAGCCTCCAGAAGAACAATCCTTGAGAATGGTAATCTTGAGAAGTACGTGGACCAGGTTCTTGAGTCTTGTAAAGTTCTGTGCAAGATCCTTTAAGAGTCTTGACTCTCTCAGTCTTACTCTCTTACTGACTCTTTTGCAATCTTCATCTAATTTCAGTGCTCCATATTTCTTGGGTCATATTGGTTTTGATACTGTCCATGAAGGGTGACAACTTCATAGACAAAAATAGCTGCCCCTTTGCAATTTTGAAATGGGCATACTCTGGATGGCTATGAAGTGATTATGTGGGTTTCTGTGTTGCTGTTTTGCGTAAATGGTTGAGGTGTCTGTTTGCGTCATTACACTGGGCTCGATCCTTATTGAGACAGAGAGACAACAATAGTTTGAGACCCTTTATGAGTAAGATCTATTGCGTACCATTTACAATTGTGAAACCTACTCAATGTGTAAAAATTTAACATGAAAAACAGGAGACTTAAACTAAAAAATGTAAAGAAATTGGAAGGAAGCAGATACAAGTTGACCCAATCCGAATCGATTTTTGTAGTCAAATTTTTCAATAAAAGGGCCACTCTAATGGATGCTCCCCCCCTGTAAAATCTCTGGGTTTCAATTAAACCGTCATGGCTAACATCCTCGAACTCTAGATTAGACAAAGCTAATGACATAATGCTAAGGATGAGGCCTAATTATCATTCTCCTTTACCCTTTGCATACCCTTTGCACTACTTTTTTGTTAGTTACGATTCCTTCGATGCATATTATAACACCTATTGGCACCAAGAAGATATTTACATGCCTTTGTGACGTCTAGTGGGCTTACAGAAAAACGCTCATAGTTATCGAATATACAAATAGCATTTGACAATGGACTAACCAATCCTTTTGTAGTATGACTCATTGTTGCCGTCTGCCTCGACCTCTTCTGCAACTGAGTTCGGCCACCAGAGTTTTAGTCGTCTATCTTCATGATCTTTTGCATCCTCTTTCATCTTTCTGCTAACCTTTCCCAACAAAACCTTTCCACTCTTTCATGGTTCCCCCTTTTTCCTTCTTAATACTTTAGATTTTACTTGGTTGACTGTTTCCTCCTCCATTACATGTTCAGACTACGACCAAGCCAATTTAACCTTACGTCTCCTATCTTGAAATGTTGCACACTTCTAATTCCTCTTTCACATTAATATTCCTTACTCTTTCTCTTGTTGTGGTTCCTATAATTGACCCTGAGATTTTCATTGCTGTTGTTTCTAACAGTTTCTCAATCTTCCACTTCAATGCCCAAGTTCCTCGGCCGTATAGAAGTATAAGCCTCATTACAGTTTTACAGTATGTAGGAAACCTTCTGTCACAGATCACAACTAGTAGATCCCACTACTTCTGTCGTAGTACAGTCACTCTTGCTCTATGCGCCTCTTTGGAACCACACCTCTCTCACACAGCAAACCCCAGATATTGAACCTATCTACCTTGATCAATAACTTGTTGTCGATGTTTTTTACAGTCACACTTGCGCCCACTCTGTTAGTAACTATCACCTTCGTTTCCCTAGCGTTGGCTTCTACGACCCATAGCTTGCAAACGCGTCCTCTCCTCCTCGTACTGGTATCTCTCTTCTTCTCCCCTTGTACTGCTACCTCTATTCTTCTCCTCGTACTGCTACCTCTATTCTTCTCCTCCTTGTACTGCTACCTCTCTTCTTCTCCTCCTTGTACTGCTACCTCTCTTCTTCTCCTCCTTGTACTGCTACCTCTCTTCTTCTCCTTCTTGTACTGCTACCTCTCTTCTTGTCCTCCTTGTACTGCTACCTCTCTTCTTCTCCTCCTCTTACTGCTACCTTTCTTCCTCTCCTTGTACTGCTACCTCTCTTCTTCTCCTCCTTGTACTGCTACCTCTCTTCTTCTGCTCCTCTTACTGCTACCTTTCTTCCTCTGCTTGTACTGCTACCTTTCCTCTTCTCCTCTTTGTACTGCTACCTTTCTTCCTCGCCTCCTCGTACTGCTACCTTTTTTCCTATCCTCGTACTGCTATCTTTCTTCCTCTCCTCCTCGTACTTGCTCTATTTCTTCCCCTCCTCCTTGTACTGCTACCTGTCTTCTTCGCATTGTACTGCTACCTTTCTTCCTGTCCTCGTACTGCTACCTTTCTTCCTCTCCTCGTCCTGTAACCTTTCTCCCTCTCCTCCTTGTACTGCTACCTTTCTTCCTCTCCTCGTCCTGTTACTTTTCTTCCTCTTCTCCTCGTACTTGCTCTATTTCTTCCCCTCCTCCTTGTACTGCTACCTCTCTTCTTCACATTGTACTGCTACCTTTCTTCCTGTCCTCGTACTGTTACCTTTCTTCCTCTCCTTGTCCTGTAACCTTTCTCCCTCTCCTCCTTGTACTGCTACCTTTCTTCCTTTCCTCGTCCTGTTACCTTTCTTCCTCTTCTCCTTGTACTGCTACGTCTCGTCGTCTCCTTTTACTGTTGCCTTTCTTCCTCTCCTCGTACTACTGCCTTTATTCCTCTCCTCGTACTGCTACCTTTCTTCCTCTCCTCGTCCTGTTACCTTTCTTCCTCTCCTCGTACTGTTACCTTTCTTCCTCTCCTCCTTGTACTGCTACCTTTCTTCCTCTTCTCCTTGTACTGCCACCTTTCTCCCTCTCCTCCATGTACTGCTACCTCTCTTCTTCTCCTCCTTGTACTGCTAAAATTCTCCCTCTCCTCCTTGTACTGCTACCTTTCTTCCTCTTCTCCTTGTACTGCTACCTCTCGTCTTCTCCTTGTACTGTTGCATTTCTTCCTCTCCTCGTACTACTGCCTTTCTTGCTCTCCTCGTACTGCTGCCTTTCTTCCTCTCCTCGTACTGTTACCTTTCTTCCTCTCCTCGTACTGTTACCTTTCTTCCTCTCCTCCTTGTACTGTTACCTTTCTTCCTCTCCTCCTTGTACTGCTACCTTTCTTCCTCTTCTCCTTGTACTGCCACCTTTCTCCCTCTCCTCCATGTACTGCTACCTCTCTTCTTCTCCTCCTCGTCATCTTTTAAAAGCTTCCTTCTAACGTTTTTAAAAGCGTTTTAAACATTTTTGTACTTCCTTGTTCCAGCACCATGCATCTTTTATTTGTGGTTTGCCTCCACTCGTATGTGTTATTAAATTTCGCTCGTTTATGGTATTAAATGTAGTTCTTTGTTCTTAAACGAATTGTGTCTGTCTGTACTAGGTCTATGCTCTAGACTTTTAAGTATTCTTTATGCTTCTACAGTAGTGACTTAATATCCGTTTTCTCTACGAACATGCTTATATCCATTTTTGGAAGCCCTCAAGTTTATGGGATGCTGCTGACTAGATCATAAAAGCTTATACTTATTCGCCTTTAGCTTCCGTTTGCGGTTCATATGCTGAAATCACGTTGTCAGTCCTCTTTAGCATGACCTGATAAATTGACAATTCGCTGACAGATAGGTATCATTGTCAAGAAGGTGAAGAGCTGCATTTTGGAAATTTTATTGTGCACAAGAATGAAAGTAGTCGGTGCAGAAGACAGCAACTTTTAAATGAAGTAATGACCAGCTGTCCAGTTCATGGACACCAGGACATGATATGATAAATACTTAAGTTCTTGATAATTTGAAAAGAACTGACGTTATTACTAAACCCCTCCATAATTGCTACTGATGATATCTCACGCTTGCAAAGCTAAAATGACTGCCAAAAATTTTGATTCGGTCATGCTAACATTTATTAGAGATTGAGAATGAGCCAAAGGGATAACGTTGATAATTTTCAGATAGCTGGCATAGCACGATTGTCCTTCCATCAGGTGAACTGGACTCTGGGTACATTAAAACAAGAAATCCAGGCCTCTGTAAGCATAAGAAGTTCTTTTTTTTTCATTTGGATTCTTCAAAATTCCTTAATTTTTCCTTCTTTTGTTTTTTCTTTATTGGGTATGATTGACTAGTTTCGCTCCATATAACAAGGTTGCCATATATCTATACTTTTCTCTGTCGATTCATGCTCTGAAAAGTGTCAGAAGAAACAGGCGATTTTCAAGTTTTGCACCACAAAAAGTCTATTCTAGATTTACCAAGTAAGCCTCAATCTCAGCAACAACAGACAGTGTGATCTTGTAAAATCAGGTGGCAGATTGGGATAAGTACAAAAGTATCCAAAAGAAAAGACTGCCCTGTGAAAAGCGAAGGGGTCCAATTACTCAGATATATTTACAATCAACTCTGTCTTGTGTCACCACCATGCAGAACAAACAACAAGAGAGGCATTCTTGCAGAACTAAAGCTATCTGAAACTGTTACAAGGAAAGGTTCATGAAGTGTGTCTGTTATCCTCTCGTCTCGTATTGTTTGCCTACAAAGCAGTGTAGCGCAGAAACACTCACTCAGGACGAAAAATGCTGATAATGAACTTTCGCGTTAATTAAGTAGCATCAAAGGTAAGTATTCAGATTTTCCGTACGAGCAAGATCTAAAAGATGCAAGAAAACGGGTAAATTAATGGCAACTGCATGAAAACAACGAAGCCACTAGATATCCAACTCACTTGTGATTTTATAGCGATAACAGAGGCAAATTTTGTTATGGCGGCCATCTTGAATGGTGGCAAAAGTGTAGCTCTTTAAGGGAGCGGCATAGGAATGTATGACCAGTAATGACCCCATTTAGAAAACTTTATACCCTAGCAACAAATTGTTGCGTGTATCAGATTTATCGGGTTAGGGGTGTGTGAAAGAGCAATAATTCGAGGGGTCAAATAATTGTGGTGGGGAATAGTAGACATTAAATTGTAAGGTAATGCAATTTGATGTGTAACTTGAAAGTTTACAAATGATTTTTTTAATCCGCTTATTCAAATAGCGTCATGCGTGTCTTTGCGCTACCTTCGATACGTTTCTCGATGACTTTAACTGGACAGACATTTCATATTTAAGCGTTACTGATTTTTGTCAAGGAACGGACCTTGTTACTGTTAACATCCTATGATGCGGAATTATGAGGGACAGTGTTGCTTTCTTTGGATTGACCTGACCTAAAGGTTTCCAGAAGAGTACTATCTAAGGCCCACCAAAACGACTTCTAGAACCTCTAAAATTAATAAAAGAGGGTTCAAATAAATCAAAGGTTGGAAAATTTTCGTAAAATAAGTGGGAGCTGACATTTCTTGCAGTTTAAACTCTGTTGTCATAGATTTGAATTCAGTCTAAAAGCTTTGTCGTGTCACGTAACTTTAGATTTGAATTCACAATGCAACTCAGTAAATTATTTCTCAGCTGTATATCGTCGAAAGTGATAATGTCATAACTACTTTTCTCATTAGTAAACTATACGGATGAGAATTAGCACAAGTCTTGTTTTGTCTGTTGTATTAACGGAAACCACTTGATTCGTCTGCAACTAGGTATAGACCTTTTCGGTGTTAAGTCATACGGCCCGTTGTCAATGGCAACGATCAAACGAAGGGGCAGACAATAAGGTCCGTCAACAGCGTTTCCTATGGAGCATGGTCTTGTTTTGGTATTATTTTAGTGTTTTTAAGGTCTTGTACGTT
>JANTCA010003142.1:0-10944 GCA_024741275.1 Chironex yamaguchii | reverse complement strand
GTGGTTGTCATGGCCAGGGGCAGTACTATATTCGTATAGTTACACTAGATAATGGCTATCTATCTATCAGGACAAGCAGTAATGCACAAAGAATGTACATTGAAAGCAGCGCCCTAGGACGAGGACTTTCAACAAGGGATGATCCAGGTAAGTTGCAGTAAAGTAGGCATACCCATTTTTTGTTGATCCAAAGACTCTGCATGCCTGACTGCATAAGAGATGAAGGAAAGCATGAAATTCAGCTTACGTCCACACAGCTCTATTCCAATACTATCAACACTTGTTTCCCTTGCAGTATTTAAATCAGCTGAGTGGTCTGCTTTCGCTGACAGCATTTCTGGGAGAAAAATCACTCTTATTTAGTTCGTTGTTGAAGCAACCACTTAAATCGAATAAATAACGACGTTTCGCTGTGTAACGTAGTGGAAACTGAAAAGTAAGTTATGAAGAAATTTTAGAATCACGGCACAAAGATTTGGTGAAGGACTTTCAAAGTCCTTGGTATTAGAGGACAAAACCCAGCGGTGGATAAGGGGAAATACCTTACCTTTTTCTGTATTTGGCTTTAGTCTTTATCAGTGTCAGACATATGTAGTATCTCAACAGAGACAGTGATTTGCTGTATTTGTCAAGAGTAAAGCATTTACCACAATAGCTGCACTAAGTGGGAGGCGACCGGGCTCGAACTGGTAACCTTCAGACTCAAAAACCTGACTAAAAGTGACAATAGCGTACAGACAACAAACATGTAATAATACACTTTAACAAATTCAAAATCGGATGTCTAACAGCAATTCTTTAAACTAATCAACTACTTGCTGACTGTTGAGCCTATAAGGCACAAAACTATCTAGCTTGTACTGGAAAAAGCTCTCCCTGTACTCCCGAAATGACGTTTACTACAATAAACCTACAATCCTGTTCAAAACTAGTGTGTCCAAAGGCTATGGAACACTTACACCATGATGATTTTTTAATTAGCTGCTTAATAGTTACTAACCCTAAATCTACCTAGAGTCCTGGTGCTACCTAGATACTGCTTTGCACACACTTTGCATTGTCACAAATACACTACATTACTAGAATCACAATCAATTCTATGGTTAATCTGTGTATTTGGCTACCAACCTTATTACTGAAACCATCATTTTGTGTGTGTTAAACGAAATCTATTCACTTTTAAGGTAACCCGAAGAAATCTGGCATTGACGATAGGGGAAGCCACGCACAAAATAAAAAGTTAAGCTAAAGCTGACAGAAACTAAGCTCAAGCTTGTGTAAAGGTTAACATTTCATTAGCATTTCTTTGGTTTGTCTGCAGGTGAGCAAGGGTATTTCATCTTTGTACCAATAAAAGATGATTATTTTATGATAAGTACTAAGAAATGGCCCACCTGGTTCGTAATGATGGACAGTACGGCTCATGGCTACCTAAAATCCTGGAAAGATAACCCCGGATATCAAGGACACTGGAAGATACACTAAAGCGTTTCAAATGTAACATGTCAAAGGTGAACAAAAATGAAGTATGTTAACACTTCTTGTTGTGACTTGTAGTGAATTAAATGAGTGAAACTCGGAATAACTTATCGTCTCGTCCTTTGCTGTTTTCTCCTTTTCATTTGCTTTTTAGTTAAATTCTAGTGCTGTTAAATGCGCCTGTTTGCTACAATGTTTATCATTTACGAAAAGCTTTATTCAAGCGTCATGTATTTTGAGTTCAAAGGCAACATATTACAATTGTCCCTTTCATAACCTGGTTTAGAATTTTTTCAAGTTAAGTCTTTTACACAAAAGAATATATTTAAGTGAACAGTTTTTGAAGGAGTAATAAATTTACGATTTGATATTTGAACAAGTACAGTGCACCAAGTAACTTCAAGAGAGGGGTTTTAGCCGAACAACATTCCGATTTTGTTCTTCAAAGGTTGCAAAGCGTAAACCAACTACAGGCACATTCAGTACGATAACTTTTTAGATTCGTGCTTAAGCTTTAAAATAGCTTAAATATCAAATAGATTGAAAATCACTGCTACGGTTTGACTGGTCGGCTAATTCTTTCAATTTGTATATAATTTTCCCAAATGTGTTTGTACATTTAAAACGTGTAAAACGCGAGAGCAAAACTCTATATGATAACAATTTTTGATATCATTTAAAAGTCAGTAGTACAACCACATGCATTAAGCAATGGTTTTGCATCAAGTCAATGTTTGGAGTACTTGTGAGTGGTAAAGAATATTTAGATCTTATTCCCAGAGCAGTAGATGTTATGAAAATTTACAATTCAAATATATAATCTGAAACCATCAAAAATATAAACATAAAAATGATATAAATTTTAAAACATAATGCAAGTAAGTTTTGCAAGTGTAAAAAATGGAATTAATAGAGCCATTGCTTGCACTGTTTAGGCTTTAAACAAAAATTCCAGTAGTATAACTATCAACCAAGGCAGTATATATAACAAGCCAGCCAACATGCTCCAGAATAGAATTTTATGCAAGATTAAGGACCAGTATAAACATTGTATTTCTGCCAACGCCCAATAAGATAATACCGCACTCTTGCCACTAGAGCACGCGCAGAAAGGAATCATAATTTGGCGCTCATTCTTAACTCCGTTGTCAATATTTAAGATTTATTGACATTGAATGTTCTAAAAGTAGACTTAGACTTTTAAAATGGGAAGAGAATTCAGGGAAGAGTATGCGGGTCAAGAATTGACAGATTTTGATTCAAAGAATGGAATTGAAATTGAAGCTGTCTATGGCCTCCTTGTTATGAACGAAAATTGGTGTAACTCCCCTATATTTGAAACGAAAAGTAAACATGCTGATCTCAAGAATCTGGTCAGAAGAAGTAGAGGATGATCCAATAGACGCAATCTAACAAGATACTTAGCCTAGAAAGAAGATTATGTTTACAAATGATAAAAATATGAATAATTTACCAGAAACTCATTAAAAACTTGCAAGCAGATGAGAAGTTCGCTTTGAAAGACTTAATTTTGCACTTAGTTGAGTACTAAATAAATAAAAATCTCTTATTGCTATTAAAAAAGGCATCTCTGACTTAACAAACAACATCTGGTATAGATGATGTTACCCAAAAGAAAGAAACATGATTCGGACAACTTTATCCATTGGTACAGAAATCCAACTCAACCAGAGCAACGAGTTGTTCCAGACACAGAAGTTGGAGATGCTGATGCAACTAAAGAAAATTAAAATCCTCAATGGACCAAAAATAAGAAAAAATGTAAAGAGAATGAGACTTCAGTTCCTGCTGATGTTGTTTTAGCATTCACCAGATTTCTCGATCAAGACCGTCAAAACCGTCTGAAATATTTTAATGAAGAGAACGAGGGGTCAGAAAACATGAAGAAAGTATGCTTCAAATACAATTCAACACACACTTTCAGTTGACAAACATAATATTGGGGTCATTCCATACAAAATCATTACAAAAATTTACCTTTTATAACCATATGTCTCAGATTCAAATGAAATTAGGTACAAAGGTAGCTATCCATGGGATAATGTTCTCTGGCAAATTTTTCTGAAATTTCACTCCCTATTCCTTGCCTATTAAAGTTTAGACCAGTTTCTCCGAATTTTCTGCACAAAAAATTCGTCGCTATTTCACAATCTTCAATTGCATACTTAAAGCATTTAATTTATGCTACAGTGCTAAAAATTGTTACAAGTAGGTATGGTAGAAGCTTCCACCATAACAAGAGTAACGTTCAAAAAAGGTATCAACAACTCAGATTTTGTCGCATGTATCCATGATGAAAACTGGTGGCTTGGGATTATACTGGATATCGATAAGGAAGAAGTTGACATTTTTATTTAATTTGTGCACCCATATGGTCCTGCAAGATCCTTTTCCTCGTCTTTAACTAATAATACGTGCCTTGTACCAGCAGGTCATATATATATACTTTGCATTTCATATTCTTTGCAGGTCATATACTTTGCAAAATCATATACTTTGCAGGTCATATACTTTGCAGTCACTGTTACAACAACAGGACGCAATACAAATTAATTGACAAGGACATCAAGAATATCAGCAAAGTATTTGCAAAATATATTGTAGATATGAAAAACTAGTTACAAAGTACAAGTGTAGCATTTGTGGTTTATTTTCTCTCCATCAGCTTTGTCATTAGTTGTTTAACTTTTGTGTTTATTTGATAAGAATGCATAAAAGGTTTTCAAAGAAGAATTTTTTAGTCATTTCTAAATAGCAAATTTTAAATTTAAACAAGTGAGTTCCAAGTGAAAAATTAGTGCAAATGTGACCTTCTTCTTCTTTAGAAATAAGAAACAAGTGGGAAGATTCCATAAAACTTTGGCAGACAACATTATCCCATGGAAAGTGTACCTTTGTACCAAATTTCTGAAATTACCAAATCTGAGACATATGGTTATGTTATGACTATGGTTAGCTTATGGTTATGTTGACTTGATGATTCCATATGTAATAACCCAGTGGGAATCGGGAGCCCCCATTATGTTCCCAACCAGCCTTCATTCTCTTGACTTGTTTAATTTCAATAATATTCTGGTTACATTCAGCAAACTCCGTCTGCCTCATCTATTACCCAGAATCCTGTAGCCAACAGAATAGACAACCAAGAGGATAGACACAGTTATTTGTAACTATTTAGACACAATGATAAACAATTACACAGAAGGAATTGTCAAAATTGTAAACGTTTCCATCTTATATTAACAGGGAGTATGAGAAACTAGAAATTTGTCTTGATAGTATTTGCAAAGTTTGTCCGAAGTTGTTCGTCATTAGCATGTTCTAACTCAAATGACTTGCTAATGACGAATAATAATCATTAATAAGCAAAAGCACTTTTGACAAGTCTAGAGCTGTCTTCATCTCATAAGTCATTTTTCCTTTATATATTTATCAAAAATAAACAGATCTTTAGTCAAAATTCTGAATGATTTTTATTAGTAGGGAAAGTGGGCACTGAATATTAAAATAAAGGATAAATAATAACAACAAAGATTGCTGAAATTCTTTTTTACCTTCAGTTTATTAGACCATGTGTTGATTATTTCTAGTTTACAGAGACTTCATATATTTTGCTACACAAAAATTTGCTGATATTTGCATGTTTACCAATGCAATTTTAGCATGATGCAGAAATGAGAAAATTTACCATACCTTATACTGTTTCTTTTACAAAAAATTATTTAAGATCAGAATCAAAAGTTTAAGATCCTCTTTAGCCATTGCTAAACTCATAATTTCAGGTACTCAAAATAAATTGCTTGTCATAAAACTTATTTTTCTGATAGTAAACTAGGATGAATTTCACATTTAAAAACTATAGAAGGTTCACACCAGGTGCCAAAAATGCAATGCTTGGTTTTAATTTTCAACCCAAAATTTGAATTGTCGTGAGCTTTTGGTGTAAATAATTTTGTGTGCATTGGTCTACCAGTTAAAACTACAGGACTTTTGCAAAAGACTTTATGTTACAACCGTTTTTTTAGCCTTATACATCAAGCTTTATAAATAATGCCTTGAAAATGTTGAATTTTGAATTGAAAAAGAAAGTATGACAATAATGACAGAAGTATTTTGGTCTACCTCGGTACAACTCTTTTAGCTTTAAAACGTTATCCAACAGTGCAAAACGTAAAGATTGATTAAAGTAATGGACGCATCTAAAAAGAATTTTGCCTAACAGTGATCACATAGATTCGTTAGAATGCAGTGATAAACAACAATTCTGAATTTTTACTGTAGGTATAAACCAAATTTACTCATAAGATATATAAAACCCAATGATTAGACAAATGAAAACGAGGAGAAATATACTTAGAAATGAAAAAAAACCCAAAACGATGTGTTAATGGAATTGGTGGAAGCAAAGGAGTACTTGAGCCCTCTAAGGGAACAACAAATTCTTTATTTCAAAGGGCTTTGTTTATGCTCCCTAATATTGACTGCCTTTGAAACAGTCAGATTGACCTAGCTTTTGCAACAACGGCAAAAATGTCATCACTGCACCCAGCGACAAAAAGGGGTTATTTAACAGGTGTTTTTCTGTAGCTGAGTCACATTGCTAGAGCAATAGACAGGACTAACATAGACAAAATTGATGCTAGAAGATGTGTCTTAGTACATGTTCCTTGATTCTATCCATCAACCGTTGGGATGTAGAGGCTACGTAGCTTGCGGCGTTCCGCCACGAGAATTTGTAAACTACCATACTTTTGTGGGTAGGCATTACGTCCGTCTGAGTTAAAGATGCAGAGGGCGCTTTTAGTGGACCATGCTGATGCCAGAGGGATGCTGAATTGAAGCCTTAAAATCATGTGCATTTTATGGTACGAGGGGAACAAATCATATTCCATTGCATCGCAAACGAGAAATCGTCTCGATTTAATCTTTTGTGGAAACTAACAATGAAAGCATCATGGCTCCAAAGTATTACTGTTGCATTCTGCCAACGTAAATTTGTTTTCGAATTGGCAAGTTGTCCAACAACCCAGTCATCAAACAGTCATAGTAGAATTTAACGTTGTTGTGGACGGGAATCAGATCCAATTCGATCTTGATGCTTTTTGCTGTGAGCGCTGCTGTATAACAACTATCTAATGTATTAATTTGTTTTCGTATTGCAACTCTAACGTGTTTTGAAAATAATCAGTTCGGCTCATATGGGAAATCAATGTATTACATTAAAATTCCTTTGCAAATGAATACAAAGATGCTATAAGTGGTTAACGGACTGATTGCCACCCAAGAAAGGACCTATCAGAAGTGCTTTTGCCTGAAGTTAAGAATGATATGAGAAGTTTCAGTAAGGATAACTTCAGTAAGGAAAACTTCAGTTTTCTCAGTAATAAATTCAAGATCTGGATGCCAATGTTAAGTCCGTTAAATTAAAGTGCATGTCACACTAATTGATATTGATAAGGGATTTGCACACAGGGTGAGCAAGTAGATTACGTAGAGAGCCAATGAAGATGCTAAGCCTGCCAAAGGCCAAAAGGAATCCTCCTGGGAAGATATACAGAATCTTGTTGAAGCCGTAGTAAAAAAATATATTGGCTTTGAAGAGGACTTGCTGATAGAAAAGACAAATCGTGTTGGGAAATCACGCCTCCCATATGCAAAACAATGAGATGGTAGTGAACATCAAAGACCTCGTGAGATTTTAACCAGCATGTCTGTTTTAGGAAGCAAAAGGAACAGATCTTTAAAGCCGTTCATAATAAAAGGTCTAATGATATCGTTTGTATCTGGTTAATTTCAAAGAAATATGAACCGATGCTCTGAAAATAACTCCCAGAAATTACTGGAGGAAAAGTGCCCTATTTAATCATGGACCGACAATAAAAAAATCTAAGGGAAAGAGGAAACCTGCAAATTCTTCAGTAAAGACTGATAGTGAAATTTTGTTTGACGAATAAATGGTATTGCTATGAAAAGTACAAAACCTACATGGCTATTGTTGTTTTTTGTTTCTTTATTATTTTTATTTACAAGGTTTTTGTCTATTTCAGTTATCAGTTTATAACTTCTCGTTCTTCTAATGACAAGAACTGTCAATTGTTCTTGTGATATTTGCCACAAAAGATTCCTGATCATTATAAATCAGTTTTCTGTAGCAACTGTCATTTTTGGCTTTATATAAAATGCAACAGCATTTCCTATTCTGAGTATAAAGACCTACAAAATAAAGCCCTTGATGTCCCTTGGTTTTGCTTACAATGTACAAAAGTCAACTTGCCATTTGGTCAACTAGATTATGATTATGTTTATAACTTTGATTCCAATTATTTGTTGCTATGATGCCAATCTTCAAAATAACGTCTTGTCTATCAAACATGACTAGCCTTGATCATTATGATATTAATGAAAATTATCTTCCAGAGCTAATTCAAATTAGTAAATTTTTAGCTCAGGATTATGATTTTCCAGCTTTGTGATTGGTTCTCTAAGCCCATGATATGAGCCATTAGTAAATTTTTAGCTCAGGATAATGATTTTCCAGCTTTCTGATTGGTTGTCGTTGATATGAGCCATTATCGTTAAGTTTGACCGAATAAGGAAAAACTGATGGAGAACGGATGATTCTGTCAGTTCACTGTCAGTTCATTCAGTAAGTTTTCGCACGTCAGCTAGATCGCGCGTTTATGACAGGTCATGTGATGTTTTCGCTGTAAGTTTTATGAAGCGAAAATAAATGTGTGAATGGCAATTTCCGGTTATTGGACTGCTTGAAGATTTGCTAAAACAGTTGGTCAAACTTAACGATAATTCACAGTTATTCTTCTCGGAATTGCCGGATATGAGCTGATAATAACCAACTCGGCCTACGGCCTCGTTGGTTATATATATAAGTCTATATCCGGCCCGTCCTCGAAGAATAACTGTGAATTATCGTTAAGCTTGACCAAATAAGGAAAAACTCTCCAGATAAGCAAAATTTCATTGATTAGGCGCATTAAGACTTAACAGCTGATTACCATTAGATTCAACTATATCTATGTGGCAACTTGTTTGTGCAGACAGTGTGGTAAGAGGTGTGTGGAGTAAGTAAGTACTATCTGCAAACAGATAGCTAACATAGTAGCATTTAGTATCCTCATGGTTTGACGAGAAAACAACAGGATTTTTCAAGAAAAATGTTCCTATTATTGTATCCTACCATCAGCTATAGGAGCAATGTCTCATTCAGCTCAAATCGCAGTGCCAGTTTTCAATCAATTACTTTCCCTAGAAATCTGAGTGACGTTGAGAAATCTAGTATAATTATTTGTATAATTAACATATAATTAACATATAAGAAAAATAAAAAATAAATTATATAATAATTAAATTATAAGTTGAATTACTCTACACCAAAATACACTTTTAACTCTGCTAGTATACTTATAAATGTCGTGAGTACATGTACACTGGTTTGGTAGAAGAGCACATTTCAGTATACTGCACAACCAGGCCTTTCCTATTCGAAGTACCGTCAATAATGATGACATAAAACTTGCACAACAAACCTTTTTCCAACTGCTTTCTTGAACATTTCAGTAAGTATTTCGTAAATTAGCATAGAATGGCAAATCGCCTTGAAAATTTGCGAGATTTCAAACTCTGAAGAGTGTCAGACGAAAAGTGCTTATAAGTATGCGCAATGTCGCAAATTTTCAAGGCGATTTTCAAGTTTTGTACCACAAAAAGATTGTTCAAAAATGGTAAATCATATTGCCAAGGTACTTGACAAACTTGACACAGTTTGAAACACAACATGGGCAGCGACTTATTAAAGACCTTATATCTGAATCATTTGACTATTCCTTTTACAAATTAGGTTTTCAATAAACACAATTTTCAAGTATGAATTTGCCGACGTGAGGATTTATATTTTTCAAAGCCTTTAATGCACTTTCCAACTCGGCTTATATAGGCATGCTTCCAACATTTATATATCCTTTCATTTTAAACGAATCTCTGTTACAAATAACTTCTAATGAAAACTGCTTTAGACTGCAAAGAATCGGGCATCAAACTTTATGTCGTCGCAAACACAGTCCCCTTTATAACTTTTTGAAAAATCATATAACCTGCAAAGAGCACAGAAAAATCAGCTAAAGTCGTTCTCATCTTACAAGGCATGCGACAATCTACGCACATCTCGTTTCTATCTTCCCTGACGAGTTGAAAGTTCAAAGTTGCTTGATAGTATGTAAAGTATTTGCTTGCTGCAAGAGATCAATGTCAACGACAAGATTGTCATTGGCTTTGTTATTAAGGATAATTTTCAATTTCAGCGATGGTCATATTCGTCTTACGTGTAGATAGTCATTATCATGTAAATAGGTGAAATGACAATCATAGAAAGCATAATATCTCATATTTCCGTTTGCCTTAAAAATATTGTTACTACGTTAGTTATTAAAGGAATAAGAAATGTTTTGTCCACCTATCCCAGTTGTTTATTTTCAATTCTTTTGACAAGTCAACAATTAGTAACCCAAGTACAGAAGTAAAAATGTCAATAAGCACAAGAAGCAAAGATTATTCCACCCTTACAATGAAATAGTTAATCAAAGTGTTTATAGATTAGCTAACTTAACAAAATGCAGTGTTCTTTGAAAATTCAGTTCATCAGTGTTTGTGATGGCAATGAATCTTTCTGCACTGAAACTTTCGTTTACAGTGGTGTTTCGTTTTGCATTTTCTCTGACAGTAAACCTTGCAGGTCTTCTTACAACCATGAGAAACTGATTGTGTGCCACTACGACATTTCTTGTTTCTCTGGCGACAGTATTTCAGACATCGTTGGCACCCTTTGCAGAATTTTTTGCACTTCAGTTGAACACCTCTACACGCCGTATTCCTTTTGAGTTTGCAGGTATGGCAATAGCCAACGTTTGAGGTGTAACGTTTCCTACACAGTGCCCTCGATACTTTTTGCTCATATAAGCATCGGCGGTAGATCTTCCACGAATCATCAAAGCAACGTCTACATCTGGGAGTTTTCCGGACAGCACACTTCTTGTTTTTCTTGCATTTTCTCTTGCACTTCTGCTTACAATTTTCTTTCTTCTTACACTGTTTATGATAATCACAGCGAAGACAATAGGGCTTACGCTTGCCATTGTGTCCTGCTTTAGGATCTACAAAGAAATCGAATAGTTTTGTAGCTTGAAAGGAACTCATCTCAACTAAAACAAACTGTCTTTCCAGCTATTCTAGCTATCCATTCAAAATCTATGACACAAACTTTGAAATGATAACCAAGTTCAGAAATTTGTACGTTGATTTAGAAGACAAATTTGTCTTCAGAGTACGCCATTAACATAATCGCCTTGAAAATTTTCGACATTGCTCTAAAATCATACTTAAAAGCTTTTTTCGTCTGACACTCCTCAGAGTATGAAACGTCAGAAAGGAAAG
>JANTCA010003141.1:0-10945 GCA_024741275.1 Chironex yamaguchii | reverse complement strand
TACTCTGAGGAGTGTCAGACGAAAAAAGCTTTTAAGTATGATTTTAGCGCAATGTCGCAAATTTTCAAGGCGAAAACACCATGTGTAGGAAACAGAAAACCTGTAATTTTGTCCATGAAATCCAGTTCTTGTTAAACAGAAATGACATCACCAATCTTTTTTTCAACAACATTAGATCCCAGGATATATGCTCAACATCTGCTGTTTACTACATTTAGTTCGCAGAAGTAAATATCCTTGTATTTTTTTCGATGTTATCCTAATAAAATGTACGTCAGATCCATTCTATTGACTGCTCACTGTGAT
The DNA here is from genome assembly GCA_024741275.1 of Chironex yamaguchii. Taxonomy (NCBI): domain Eukaryota; kingdom Metazoa; phylum Cnidaria; class Cubozoa; order Chirodropida; family Chirodropidae; genus Chironex; species Chironex yamaguchii. Next base: position 10,639 of record JANTCA010003141.1, on the reverse strand, counting down.
CATCTCCAAGTGGGTTTGTTTACATCTTGATGGAGCTTTGAAAATCTTTCCAAACCTGATTATTCTCAATATTCTCTGGCAATTGGCAGTAATTATGACTAAAATTTATTCTATGTGCATCCAGTCTCTCTTAGAAGTAGTTCTGGCTTATCCAGAACTGCATAATTTATGTTTTTGAAAGGGTACTTTACCTGGTGCAATTTTATACCAGTGACAAGGTAAGCATGAATTTTGACAGAGCTAAATTATGCAACTGATAAGGAAAAAATCTCCCTTGGCACAGTTTTGCACCATTGACAAGGAAAGGGTTAAATAGTTCTAAGTGTTTTTGTGGAACCAAATCAAGTGGATCTTCAGACATTGTCATGAAGAAATGCTTGTGCGTGCTATCAACCACACGCAATATTTTCTTGATGCGTGGGATTTCACACTAGTACAATTAAGGCTTATCAATGAGGTCAGTGTTGTTTTTAATAATTATTTGTTGAAAATCATTTTTTATAGATTTTATACTTCATCAATATCCAGAAAGTTTCATCCCGTCATCAAATATATAATATATGGTTATTAACATATCACTGCTGATACAAAAATTACAGAGACAATTTGTGGGTTATAATGCTAAACAAAACTACTAAATTATGTTGAAGAGAACTGAATACTGTAAGGGTATGGTGCAAAAATTTGTAAGCACAATGATACTTTGAGGACATACAGGCCTGGCCATAAGAATTTGAACAAGCGGGTGGGAAATTGCCCTCTTCGTTGGTGTCAGGTGGGCGATTTTTACATTACAGAAAACTGGTTCGCAAATGCTTTGAAGCATATGTAGAAAGCAATTGAATACGTTTGGACTAAAATAAGAGGTTTTTAAAACAGGAAAATACGATTTTCAACAACTAATGGCATATATTGTATTTACCGTTCTTCTTCAAAGGATAGTTTGTCGCTCTTATCTGAATCCAACTCACTTTCAGAAACAGCTTCTTCCACACATCTTCTTTTACTGGGCCCCTGTCCTGCATCTACATTTTCCTCAAAACTTGGAAGCTGCACTTCTTTTCTGCAAATAAAGTTCCACAGCAAATAACATGGAAAACCAAAGCGGGCGGTTTCGTTAGCAAATAATCAACAGGGTGGGCAATAAATCGCCCACCTCAGGAGATCAAGGTGGGCATGGAGGTGCACATGGGCGATCGCCCGCTTTAAACGGCTAGGCCTGAACATAACAAATATTACAAGAAGCCAGAAAATTTGAACAAACAGTAGGCCTACAAACGAATGTATGTAATATACTTGAAAGGTTGGAAAATTTAAAGTTCCATTGTTCAACTTTTGTTTTTAAATATTCTTAAATTAGACATGGATATCTACGATGAGACTGTTGTCTGTTTGGTGTATCACCCTCTTAAGTTTCTTATTAATAGGTTTTTGTGTATTGGACAATCAATAAATGTATTAAAAATCAAGCAAACAGAATTTATTGGCTACTAATTATCTTCCTCGTCAGTAAAATAACCAACCAGTTCTTCATTTTCATCATCACTTGAGTATGTTGCTGTTTGTGTGGCAATCTTTGTGATTATTGCTGGTGGCTCCGCAGATGTTTCTGTGGTGGAAATTATTCTCTTTCACCTTTTCTGCATGTAAATATCTAAGCTCCATGCTATTATCTCCTGTCTTTTGCTTGCCGTCCAAGTTTTATCATTCACGTACATATCCTGAGCAACATTTACATCCATTAGTATGACATTCTGAGTCTTCTGTCAGACAACAAGAGTCGCAATTGGCTAAACGCCCTTTCTACCGTAGCATTGGATCCACTGATGCAATTAATCTGATTATAACAACTCTACCAGCTTTTAGCTTAGGATCGGAGTGCTCAAGGCATAAGTAGCAGAGATCACATGTTACATTTAATAGTTTCCATGGTCATGACTGTGTATGACTCTTTCAGGGATTAGCAAAGGTATTCAAAATTTGTTACCTTTTAGCATCAGTGTTTGCGGAAAAGGATATTAGTTTTCTAATGACGTTGTCATCAAATGTTTCGCTTGGCAGTGCACCATGGAGGGTCGATTACTGCTTTGGTGCCAAGTGGATTAAGCATGACCAGTCAGTAGAATCGCTTTCTCCCCTCCACAGTTCAATTTTTTTTCAAATACTCTTTTCTCTTCCCCCTTAACGTTACAGTCATTCACAGGCTAGTGAAAAAACGTCAAATTCTTTAAAATGAGAAAAGAGATATTTTTTATAAGATTATTTTTACGTGATGCATGTGATAAATCGCTCACATTTTTGGCTTCATGCATCTTTCTATGGTGTATACTCTAATGCCCATCCAAGATACAATAGTATACAAAGGAATAAAAGTATTGTTATTTATAATGTCCTGAAGAATCCATATTGTCGGTGTTAGTTGATAAGTTTAATGATATGTCTCTCGCAACAATTGTCAAATCCATGCTGCTATCAAATAAATATCATTTAGTTCACAAAGTGCTATTTATTAATCAGTTTAAGACATTACCTAATCATGATTTAGTTACTGATGTAGTTTCATTGTTAACATGGTTTGCAAGAAATTGAGTTTACAAGGAATTGCTTTCTAATTTCCATTAAAACACCATACAACTCTTACACCTCAAGCTAAGGAGATGTTTTAACTGCATGTCCCACTAAGTTCAGTTAATCCAGTTTTTTTGTATTTAGGTTCTATGCATTTAAAAAGTTTTTATGCCTTTTTTCTGTTGTACTCATAGGGTCTTGATAGTATAAAATTCCAGAAATATGCTGTGATACAAAATGATAAAATTCAACGGTACTGGCAGTAAACATGGTCCCAGTCAACAGGTTGTAAGTCAGAGTCATGGAGGCAATATACAAGGAACATTCTCACCTCATGAACCAAGGAGAAGCTCATCAAGATCAGTGAAAAGAAAGAAGTTTGACGATGAGGTGGTAGAGAGTGCATTGAAGAAGACACCCACTTCGGGAATGCAACACAACAGAAGAAGTTCAGAATCATCAACACAAATGGAAAGTGTCAGTAAAGTGAAAAAGGTAAACCAATTCATGTGGTCATTGTTTGTATGAAAAATCCCCAGGAATTTTGAATTGGTAGTTGGTAGCTTAAGGTTGTTAATCAGGAATACCTGTGACTAAGGACTTCAACTCTGCTGTAGGACAGCATCTTCTAAATAGTTCATCCTGCACTGAGCTGCATAATGATGACATGTTTTCGGTGGTTGCTAGAGCTAGGTCAAAATTCATCTTGGTGTTTTGGAGGCAGCTTAAATTTGTGAGTGTAAACATAGCTTGTGTCAACAGAAGGAATTTGTGGTTCCCTTCTGGTTGTTCCACTAGTTTGATTTGGCATCTTACTTTTTTCTTGTTCTGTCATTCCTTTGTTCCTTCTCTCTCTCTTCTCGCCCGATACTTGGTTTGTTGCTTTCTTATTGGTCAATTTTTGATCTTACATTACACTACAAATTCTTCAATGTTTACTTTTACTGCATTCTGATGAATTTATGTACTCAATGTCAGACAAAAAACTTTATAGGTTAGTTACTTAAGGCAGTTTTTAAGCTTTGTACTGTTAAAAACTTTTTGAATACAGTTGATTGTATTAATAATGCAAACAAATTGATAAAATAATAATCAAATAGGAATTTTAATTTTGCTATTCTACATCACAAAATAGAATGTCATACTAGGTATTATTTTTACTGTTTGTAAGTGTAGTATTCAGTTAGTATCCCAGTTAGGATTGCTTTGCCCTGATCCTGATCCCAGCCCCAATTGACAGGTGCCAGGATTCCAAAACCACCAAAGCTTTGTTTTCACTAATAGCACAGCAGCTACCATGTGGGTCAACAAAAAATAGTGTGGCATAATATGTGGATGAATGCCTGCATTAGTTAAACTGGCTAAACTGTTTTTATCTGCTTCACTGGGTTCAGCTAGTAGTGGCTTGTGATATCACTAGTGGGAACACTATCAACTTATTTGCAAAATAGTTTAGAGGCTCTGCTGTTTCTATGGTGGAATTTTTTAGCAGTTGTTTACAACAGCATCATTCTGCCATTACCACTGGCTAATGTGCCCAAAGCAGCAGAAAGCATTGACCCAAAATCTGATGCTAATACCAAAAATGATGAAGCAGTGGTCGAAGTTGAGGATGACAAAGATTAAGTGATTTTCTAGTACCCTGGTGTATTTACTTACAGATGTTCAAATAGTAAACAGTTACATGCTGCATAACCTTGCTGGAGCATTATGTACGTCATATATTATAGTCTGATGATAATATTTATAATAGTTATTGCAATACAGTAGTTTGGATTGGAGAAGAGCAACTTCTGGTGGAGGTCCCATGCGAAGATGGGGTGCACTACAATGTATATCCCATCAAATCAAGCTGGCACCCATGGCCTGTGGCGCAGGAGCACTTTAATCATACCTCTTTGTCAAAGATGGTATAACACAGTGTTTTTGAATTGGTGTAATCCTTTAGGTCATTATTGTAAATTCTTGTCTGCCATCCTCTAGCTTTCATCCCATTGAGTCCTTCTAGCTACACAAAGCTAGCAGCAGCACACTTTGTGACCAAGTAATCCATTCTTTATGATTTCTACCTTCTATCTTACCTTCTCCACAGTCATTTCTAGAACATTTGCTTTAACTAAGCTTTTCCATCCAATTGATGTTAAGCATCCTTCTCCACTACCACATTTGAAATGCTTGAGTCTTTCTATTCCCATGCCTCTTCTCCATGCAAGAAAACTAAACACATAGCAAAGTATCGCCCTTTTCCGAGCTACCACTCATGTCTCCAGTTACAATGGAAACTTTCAAATTTTTGCAAATTGTGTGCAGCTATTCAATAGGATTGGTATGATATGGATAGTAATGTTAATTATCCTTATCATAAAAATTATTTTAATTGTGATTGGTAACAGTGAAATCATGATGCCATTGGTCATACTGACAGAATAATAATGTCTTATGATGTGATTAATGGTGATGATGGCAGGTGTAGTGAGAGTAATGTTGGTAATATGATAATAATGATGATAATGTTGATTATGGTATAAATGAAAATTGATACTAGTGTCATCATTTCTACTAATTATGTTTGATGAGAATGGTGTAATAATAAAAGTGGTGATGAATAGTTATGATTGTTATGATGGTTTTTCATATGATTGTTTATTGCTGGGACATGAGCTTATGCCAATGCAAATCACATATTGTACACATTTTATCTCAGTTGAAACTGTGTTGATATTTATTTTTCCAATGACCTGACATAATTGGGACACATAGCGATTTAAATGTGATGTTTCAAATATAGATACCACTATTTTTTGCAGGAAAATCAATTTATAATATTATTTATCAGTTATTTATTATTTATATTATTTATAATATTTATCAGTTTACATATACTCTTTACAGGACATTTGAAATGGGTGAAAATATTTTATTCAAAAAGTGTTACCATGTTGTCTGTGCTGAGAATTGTTTTGCATTGGTGGTACTGAGGCTAGAACTCTAATGAGCTTTTCACTGTTGTAAATGCCAAAGGGCAATTGCCCATGCAAATGGAGCGAGGAGGGCAATTGATTGTGGTTGTAACCTTATTTTGAAAAGGCCTGATATTCTGTTAAAACAATGTGTCATGTATCCTGTATATTTATTTTACAGAGTAACCCAAAGCAAATGAATAAGAAAATAAAGGGAAAAGAGGTGAAGGTGGTAATTTACTTGTTTTGATTTATTCCTTGTAATTATCTGTTCTTTCAGTGTCTGTGAAACACAGACAAATGGCTGTGATGTCTCTTCCATATTGTATTCTCTCTTTTAGTGTTATGAAATGTTTTTCATTTGTCAATATTTTGATGCTCTGAGTTATTCAAAGCTACTTTTTTATCAGATTTAAGAAACCTCTAACGATCTTGTTGAATTGCTTCCAACTTTCACCAATATATAGTATAATCTTTCAAGTTGGCATAGAAGAACACTGTACAGCTACGTGTTTCCTCTCACTTCTGTATGGTAGAAATTGCTTGCACAAACATCATTTTCCTCTTCTCTGTGGCCTGTAAATGTTTATTTTTTTATGTCTTTAATGTAACCATTGCTATTACTCTTAGGTAGCTCTTTGCTTGTAAGTCTTTTGACCTAATAATTATCAAGTACTTAAAAAGTGCACAAGAAAACCCAACCTGTCTCTTCCCATTCATGTTTTTAATGACAAACTGTTGGTTCAGGTATTGTGGATCACGTTTTTCAAATTATTACCTTATTATTTGTACTTGTAGTGCATATGCCAAACAAAATAATCTTGAATCAAAGTGTCTGAACTAGTATTTGTAAGATTTAAATTATACTCAACTGATAGAAAGTTTTCAATAGGGTATACATCCACTACTTTATGTTTACTATACCAAGGTTGCAGTTTTGTAAACCAAGGTTGCAGTTTTGTCTCAGCTTGAAATATACAGATTTGAATTATGACAAAACTGTTTGTTAATGTTGAATTTGATGTTGACTTTACACTGTGGATTGAAATATTTGAATTATGTTGCCAGGAATTTCATTGTTTCATCCAGGAAAGGTTGTGTAGCAAACATTCTTCATGTCTGTGATTTTTTGTTGTCTTTTTGTTTTTTTTAAGTCTCGTCACAGTTTGCCTGCAAATTTTGGCAGATGGCGGCCAACAGATGACTTAGCATTAATAACAGCAGTTCAACAGGTAAGCAGACTTGTATACAATATTTCTTTAAATTTCTTATTTCTTGTGTTGTGAGATTATAGATTTCCAGCCCATGAAAACATTAGACAAAATTTTGTTGCCGATAAATTATTTCAGAAAGCAGACAAGGTTTTTTAAGTGGTGCACTATGATCATTGAGTATTTTCATGTGGTTTAGAGTAGTAGACTGAATGTCTTAAATCGGTTGCCTCAGAATTTTCTAGTGAAAAATGTTTGACAGAAGTATTTTGTGGACTTTCCAATGAACAGATTCATAAGATCTGTGATTACCTGGCAGTTCCGAAAGATCATTCAGATATTGACATGTTTTATGGTGGATTGCCCTGGAAACATGTGCTTTTGGAACCCCTTATCTTGTATCTGACACTGCTTGGGGTAACCATACAATATTCAGCTGACCATCTGCAATAACTGCAGAAACCTCATACCTTGCAGGATAGCAAATCTATGTGGTCACAAAAATGTCTTGGTGCAGTTAACGTGAAGTTTCCTTGTAACAAAATGATCAATTGATAGGTTTTATGTACGTGTAACAAACAAATGAAGTTGTATAATGACTTATCACTAATGATCAATTAACACTCTTTGCACTGAAGAAATTCAACAATATAGGAAGTTTGATGATAGTATGATGTGAAGGAAAAAGCTTGGTAAACCAACAAAACCCCCTTAACTCATTCTGTAACTTTATTAAAAGTCAATATGCTGTAGTTTCTTAAGTTACTTGGTATACCAAAAAACGAATAACAAGTACAGTGACGATAAACATATAAAAAGGCCATAATAATAAATTAATGTTTCAAAGAATTCACATTATTGTCGTTTTGACATTCTTGTTTTCACCAAAAAATTTGTTATTCTTGTTTATTGTATTTTGTAATATAAATACCTGGACAACTTACTGTAACACCAATTTCTGATGATGATGAAGAATGGAATGTCTTCGAAATGTTAATTTATGATTATGGCCTTTTTTATTGGAGTGTTCTCCTTACAATATGTTTATTGTCTTTGTACTTGTTCTTCGTTTCTTAATTAAACTTCGTTTTCCTACCAATACACCAACTTGTGGTATACCAAAAAGGTCTTGAAGATAACTTAGATACAAATAGCACTATAATTTTGTTATCCACAATTATGATGTGGTAGGACCAAATGTATAATTATTGGAATAAACATATGAGAGCCAGTGATGAGATTTCAGCTCCATTACTAAACAATTTCTTGCTGTTGAACCTGCTGTTTATGTAATGTAAGGTTTTGAAGGTTTGAACTGGAGTAGATTTAAAAACAGCCAAGCGCAGTAGAAACATTTGACCTTTAAGCAGGTCTTTGTATTATCTTTAATGAGGTATTGTAGGTACTGCTGCTTTGCTTGCTATGTTGTTTTAAGTAGATTGACATTACTTTCAGTTGTAATATACAGATCTTACCACACAAATCCATATATTATTTTCTGGTGTTTAGACAAATGACTTGACCGCTGTTCACATGGCAGTAAAGTTCTCTTGCAATTTCACGTTAAAAGAAATCCAAGACAGATGGTGTGCTTTGTTATACAATCCAGTGGCATCAAGGTAATTCTTATCCAGCTCCACTTAAGAATTAAAGTGTCGTTTGTGTAACAGATATGTAAATACCACCTTTTTGGTTGAGTAATCTATTTATAATCTCCTTATTGGTCATTGTGGGTACAAGACAAGTCTCTTTATGGTATGTTGGTGCACGTATCTTGGTTTTGGAAGTGACGAAAATACGTACTACTTCCCATACATAGTGAAAGCAAAGGAGCAAGGGGCCATGTAGATGTTGTGTTTTTAAAAATGTGCCTTATGGTCTGCAGATCCTTAAATAACTAATGTTTTGTATAATCACATTCAAATGGGCAGTACCCCAGACACACACTGTTTCAGTTGTGACTATTCTTGACTGTGATGCAAAATTTAGACAATTCCTAGTGGCAAAAATAGTAATCTTAGCAACTTCATCCTAAAAGGTATTTTTGTTTATGAGATGCTAACTTTTACCTATGGCTTTTTTGAAAATTTTTTTAATGTAAAATCAAACAAGTGAAAAGTTTCTCCTTAAAAATTATGGTCTCTTTTGTTACAATCCTGTTTTGAGTGTCAATTTTGTACAAATTTGTAAACACAGTCCCTGTTTCTCCTATTGTGTATCCATGTTCTTCCTCTGCTTGCAATAACTATAACAGTGGCTGTTTTCCAGACTATTTTTAGTTTGATCTGCAAAGTTGGAACTTGGGCTGGAGCAGATCCCTGAGAAAATCTGCGCAGAAGAGGTTGCATTTTGGCATTGTCGTCTTTTCCGTTTCTGTTCCATCTGGGCTTCCATTCGTGCCTGCTCTTCTTGCATCATCCTCAACTGTTCTTGCATCATCATCGTACTCTCCTTGCACTCAACCATTATGGATCTTGATCAATCCGATTGAATGTAGTAATCTCAGTGTTTTGCTCAAGTCCTGTCGACTGCGCCAAAAGTCCCTGTCGTATCCTAAACACTGTAGGCCACAAATTCTGACAGGGTTAATAAGAATCACTAATTGCGAGCAGAGATTATATGAGAGCAAGGTGGAGAACTAGGCTGTGATATGCAAAGTCCAGTAGTACATCGTTTAATAAGAAATCTCTTGACAGCTTGAGATATCTCCGAGCTTATATTTCATCAAAGCTTAATTACATTCATCTTAAATCAAAGTAATCAAATTCCTGGAAAGCAACTGCTTATGTAGGTTTGGCTAGCCCACCTAGAAGCCAGTAGAACTCTCCAGAGCAGTATAGAATGCTACAGAACACCGTAGAACATTCTAGAAGCTTCCTGTAAATATTGCACCACAAGGAAGGTTTGTAGAAGGTCCTAGACATACATAACGCTTTTTACAAGGTTCTAGACGTACATAATATTTTCTAGAAGGTTCTAGATGTCCAAGGTTCTTGATGTCCATAACATAAAGAAACATCTATTTAAGAGGTGTATCACTAGGTATTAAAATAAAGCATTGTGCAATAATGTTTGTATGATTAAACATTTATTGCAGTGCATATAGCGAGGGGAGTCGTTTGTGTCTTTAACTTCGGTGTGATACATCAATAGTTGTAAATTTTTGTTTAACAATGTAATTTAAATACTACCATTGCAGACTTGCTCAGCAAGCTATCAAGTCATTACCAACTGATGTGATTACATCAATACAGAGTAGTGCCTTATGGTCAAAGAAGGAAGAAGAATTGCTTGCAGATGTCAAATTTGTAAGTTTAGGCATCCTTTCTTCATATTTTTGCTTTCAAGTTAACTTCATCCCTTTAGATCTTTTTTGTATTACAATGTACTTGATTTCTTAGGACTTTCTATAGTTTTTTAAACTTGATTGCTCATTACAATGTCAAACGACTCCCATAAAATGGAGAAAACATTTAGTAGCAATGAATTTGACAGTTTTAAACTGCTAGGAAGGAAGGAAGGAAGGAAGGAAGGAAGGAAGGAAGGAAGGGAGGAAGGGAGGAAGGAAGTAAGTAAGTAAGTAAGTAAGTAAGTAAGTAAGTAAGTAAGTCGGCCAGGAAGCCATAATTATAACTTTACAAAAGTTCCATCCATCTTAAGATGATTAGGGTATGCTCAATGCTGTGCCATCTTTGGTCCTCAAATAAATGCACCCCTTATTAACATTTGAGAAACTTCAAACACTGTTTTATTACTTTTTGGCTGATTCCAAAACTTTTTTTTGGTAGCATACTCCTCATTAAGCGTAGCTGATTCCCGTGCTAGGGTTAGGGAATTTACTAGGAAGTGAGCTCTTTATGAGAGTGGGCTCCCGTTACCTTCTCTCACCAATGGTATTTT
>JANTCA010003140.1:0-10945 GCA_024741275.1 Chironex yamaguchii | reverse complement strand
GAAAACAGAAAAATAACATCGAGAATTGATTTCTACGACCCCAATTTACCCAAACAAGTTAAAAGCGAAAAAGGTGTTGGTCCACTTTAATGAAAAATCATTAAAACTTTCCACGATTTGTCAACATCCTTCGCAAAACTGCAATCTGGGGAGGAAGCTACTTGCGCGGATCTTCCGCCCGCGTTTATTTCTTCTCAATGCTGGGACCAAGCATGATTTATGAACAGAATACAAATATAAAAGGACAATGTAGGTAGTTTGTTTTTCATTCGTGAATCACTCTGATCAACAGAAATTACCTTTTCTGATAGTTTATTCCTTCAGTGCAATGTGTTGAAAAGATCTTACTTTTTTTCAAGACAAATATATCATCCTTTTATCCTTACTTTCAGCTGAACAGTTCGTTAGCCATTTAAGTGCTGACCGTTTGGATAAACGAGGATGTAATGTACAGGCAAATCGTTGTTGATTGCTATGTCAGGATTTGGGAAATTACTGGAAATTGAGCTCTCGTTACCCTACTCTAACCATTGGCACTCTGGTTGTGAAGACTCGGATACGCGCTAGCAACCACCAGGTACAAGATTGTCGTCTTATCCACTACATCACAGGCTGTTTGTACCAATAATTTCAACAAAGAAAAGTCGAATTGTATCGAATGAATGCTACTTTCTGCGTGAGAACAGAACTACTGTAAATTCCGACATGTTGTTGGCAAATTGCAAGTTCATACTCACGCAGAGATAGTTCCAAGTATATTTTAGATGACACCCGATTTGTGTCTAAGTTGGGGTATATTATATATCAATAACACATAATGAACACCTTGTCACTGCCAATTTTTAGGATTGATTGTAAGGGACAGCAGCCGTAGACTTCCACCTATCGTTCAATCCGACCAAAACCCTAGAAGTCAACCAAACTTGAATATTGAAACCCAATGCTGACCCTAAGATTGATCCCCTAATCTAGCAACTAACCAAAAATATCTCTAAACCTGACCCGCTGTCTCTCTTTCCTTCTCTCTCTCACTCTCTCTGTCTCTCTCCCGCTCTTTCTCTCTCTTTCTCTTTTTCTCTCTCTCCCTCTCTATCTCTCTCTCTTTCTCTCTCTCGCTGGTTCTCCCTCTCCCTTTCCCTTTCTTTTCTTCTCTTTCTTTCTCTTGCCCTTTCTCTCTCCTTCTCTCCCCCTTCCTCTTTCTATTGGTCTCTTTCTTTGGCTGTCTGTATGTGCATCCTTGTTTCATTTTCTGTACTGCATCCTTGGTTTCCGAAAGCAGAATTGGTGGTATGGATTTACTGTCCTCTGCTGTTTCTTGACTGTTTGGTTGGATTGGTCTTATTTAGCTCTGTATGTTCTATTTTCTCATGGTCAATTTGCGGCTGTTTGAACTGTCGTCGCTTCTCCATAAGAGATTTAGTTTTTGCAGAGAATTTTGAACTTGTTTTTGCTTGTTTGATGTTTGTCACTTTCGCAGCTGCTTCATGCAAATTTTCACTTATAATTTGGTTTTCTTCATTGATGTCTTTGTGAGTTGCTGGCGCTTCAAAGGTCGCTCCCAGTGCAAACATGTGACAAAAACGAGACGTCTTTCACGGGATATTTCTTGCTACAAGAGGAACAAGTCATACGTCTTTTTTGTAATACCATCTGGACTCTTCCAAGTCCATCTTCTTTCTGTTCTTTTCTTGAAGTATGTGTTCATTACATACATGTTGTTTACTTCACAAAACTCTAGCAATCTCTCTCCTCTTAGATTTCTGTTTCCATAACCATATGGTCCACGTTTGGTTTCCTGTGTAGTTTTTTGCAATCCTACTGAGCGTTGAAGTCGCCCATAAATATTGTAAGCTCAGCTTTGCTTCTAGCTTGGGTCCAATGTTTTCTAAATAAACATGCTCAGAATTGAATTCACTTGGAACGAGAAGGTATATTTATCTTACATAAATTATTCAGCTAGGTAAATTCAGGGCATCGAAGGTAGTACGTGACTGCCAAATGATGTGATACGCAAGAAAATGTTCATTGTTCATTTACAATGTCGATAAAATGCAATAAATGCTAATTATAGAGGGAATAACATCTTTTTCAATGCTCCAAGCCTTCTTTGTTTGGTATTTGCAGCAAATTTGCCTAGAATGAGAGCCTCCAATTAGATGGAAAGGATTACCTTTGACAAAGCAGTAAAGAGCTCTGCAACGGGTGAAATATTGATTTTATTTGTCCGAAAAACAAAAAAAAAATTCCGTAAAAGTACTTTTGACTTTGTAGCATTTCAAATAATTATTTGGAACAAGACATCAATGGCAAGAAAAGTCATTTGCATGAGATGATTACGACATTCCTTAAAATATAATAAGCTTCCTTGAAAAAATACGTTTGACGTTGAAGTATTTTAAATAATTATTTATCACAAGACATCTATGGGAAGACAAAGTCATTTGCATGAGATGATTACGACATTCCTTAAAATATAATAAGCTTTCTTGAAAAAATACGTTTGACGTTGAAGTATTTTAAATAATTATTTGTAACAAGACATCTATGGGAAGACAAAGTCATTTGCATGAGATGATTACGACATTCCTTAAAATAAAACAAGCTTCCTTGAAAAAATACGTTTGACGTTGAAGTATTTTAAATAATTATTTATCACAAGACATCTATGGGAAGACAAAGTCATTTGCATGAGATGATTACGACATTCCTTAAAATATAATAAGCTTCCTTGAAAAAATACGTTTGACCTTACAGCATTTTAAATAATTATTTGTAACAAGACATCTATGGAAAGAAAAGAGCACTTCCATGAGATGCCTACGACATCCCTTTAAATAAGACAAGATATCTTGAAAAAATAAGTTTGACTTGGCAACATTTTAGAAACTTATTTGGAACAAGACATCTATGGTAAGACAAAGACATTTGCATGAGATAGCTAAGACATCCCTTTAAATAAAACAAGCTTTCTTGTAAAAATGAGTTGGACGTTGAAACACTTTAAATAATTATTTGGAACAAGACATCTATGGGACAATAAAGGCATTTGCGTGAGACGCCAACGACATCCTTTAGAATAAAACGAGTGTTTCCTTTCAAATCCGTTTTTGGTATTTTTTCCTTTTTAAGCCTCGCATTTCACTCGTTAGTAAATATGGCTACATGTAACCTTGTAGAGGATAGAATGGAAAACGTCAGAGAATGCAAGAACATTTTCTATCACTATTTGATAAACATACCTAATATATTTATATATATGATATCGGGATAAAACTTCTAGTTGAGAGTTTGCTTTTGGGTTTGAGGATTGTTAGTTTGAGCTCGGTTTCCACTTAATGCATCTATTGTGGTAATGCTCCATTCTTGACTAATATATACCATAGCACCTATGCCTGTTGATGCAATACATATATCGTACACTAATGAAGACTTCAGCTGAAACGCGAAAAAATTATTGAACTCTGCCTTACCTACCTTTGGGTTTTGGCACGTGATAACGAAGTCTTTGAAAGTCCTTCACCAAATCTCTTGTGTCGTGATGACACAGCGATATACGATTACTACTCACGACCGAAGCATTACTACAGTATACATATTCAGATAAATAAATGTAATTTACTATGCCTTTGTGTAAAAATATAGTTAGATAGATAAATTGCATGAGAGTTAGGTCGTTAGGTCGATTGATGGACAGATCAATTGATTGATTGATAGATGTATCGATCGATAGATAGATAGATGAATAAAGCGATAGACAGATAGATGATCAGAGTTTTATAGATAGTTACATGGTTACATGAGCTACATAGAAAGGCCTTCAGCATCAAATTGCAAACACAGTAAAAAGTCAATAGATAAACATTCTTACCCATGGTATTTTCTGTAAGAAATGTCTTTTTGTAAAATCTACAGGCCCTTTTTAGTCCGTTCCTGGGTAGTCCAGGGAGGCGTACGACCTTGTTAAGAAAATATTGTACTCAGAACATGAGCAGGTGGCACGTTTGCGCAATTGCTGCTACAGCTGAAATTGGATTTTTTTCTCCAGAAGAAACAATTATGAATAACAACCTCACGAAGTTTCTGTGTCATTTTCTTGTACGTACGTTGATTGGAAGGATCTGGTCAGGAACAAGGCACTTTGTATAGATTATTCTGAAAAAGAACATGTGACTATAAAATTCAAGTGAGTATTTAGGTGAGTAACATCTGATATTTCAGATATTTCACTGTGTTTGCTGACTGTTTCGCCGTTTGAAATAGTTACTCATTTAATTCGATTAAAACATCTATAACAGTAGAGCTCATGGAAGTTTAAAAGATCATGTTTAGAGATGCTTCAACTTCACAGGTAGCAATAATGCTTCGGATTTTGAGCACATTACGAAGCCAATGAAGCATTCCAAGTCTGTTATTTTTAGTTACGAAAAGAGTACTCAGCAAAAGCATTTTCAATCAACTTTCCAGAATAGTCTACCTTTTAATCAATTCAACTTACGATCTTTTTGAGCCTACAAACCAAGCTCGCTATAAGGAGTGGTCAAGACTGGCTACAGGATCAATTTCTTGCAACAGACAAGGACTCGTCGTTTTGATTTCAGTGAAAAATGAACACGACAGATTGTGCCGTGTTAAGTCTGCAAATACACAATTTATCTCGAGAGGTACGTTTATTTGTGACAATATTTAACTGCAGTATTTCCCTCTTTTCAATTGTCATTAACTGTCTCACAATTTCCGTGGTATTATTTCATAAAAACCTTTGGACCAAATCAAATGCTATTCTATGCGTTTTAGCAGCGGTGGATTTTGTCACTGGAGGGGCATCCGAACCAATTTTTATGGTGGATATTTTTGATATCGGAGACTTGCAGACAGCATGCAGTTTGGATAAAGCTAGAATATTTCTTAGTACCTTTTTATTCCTTATGTCCATGTGTACATTAGCAATGGTCAGTTATGATCGATATTTACATATGACAAAGTTAACTAATTATGATTTGGTAATGACCAAGAACAGAGTAATTTGTCTTTTGTCCTTCTGCTTCTTCTGGTCTTCATTTATTGGTGCATTGAGATTGGTTAACCATGTTGCTGGAAGATTATTAGCAAAAGTTCTCTTTGTAGCATCGTTAGTGATTCTCACGCTGTTCATTGGAAAGTTTTATCTTAAGATCTATCGTGTCAACAAGCGAAGTATTACACGTGTCAGCCAGACACAAGACCAGAACCAGGATAATGCAGATGCAGAAGGTGACAACCAGCCATCTCAAATGCAACTTCGAAGTAAAGGGCTGTCAACAACGTTTTGGCTGATATCTTTATGCCTTATCATCTGTTGGCTCCCTATGCTAGCATTTCTGGTGGTTCTCACGATCTTTGAAACCGTAATGGGAACTTTTGAGGATACCAACCTTCCATTGAATGTTCTTTTCTTGGTCGCGTGGACAGCAGGAAATTTAAAGTCAGCTTTAAATCCCATCATCTATATCTACCGAAACAGGGAATTGAAAGATCATATCTATAGATTTTGTAGAGAGAAAATATTGCGAAGGAGACCATTACCCGAGGCCGACACAACTACAGCGTCCCCTTGAAATACCTCCCTTTGAGTTTTGCACCAACAAAAGCTAAAAATTTATTGTTTTCAAGTGGATTGGAGGTGACTGCAAGTGCCTTCTTAGAAATTCACACATATACACACTTCATTGTTGACTGTCAGTGCAAGATTTGTATTGTTCAAACTTCATATGCTTCGTGACTGACAAAGACGACCATACAAGTCAGGATAGGACTGACAACAGAATGATCCTGAATATATAATAATAGTTGCAGCTTCAAAAAAATTATCGACATGGCAACCTGAAAATGGCGGCGATATGTTTAGAGAAGGAATTCCCTTGGATATGAGTGATTTGTTTGAACTACAAAATTGATCAGTGTTATAAAAAAAGTTACGTGGAATATTATTTGAAATAAATATGGGAGATATTTGAATTGTTTATATAATCAGGAATCACTACTTAGCAATCGATGATATTCGAAAGAAGTTAACTTTAAATTGTGGTATACATGACGTTATTGGTCAATGGCGAAATACGATATCACTTTCTTTTATTGTCAAAAATGCACATAACTGTAGAAAAACTGTGATTTTAACTTGTAAAGTTAACGGAACTTTGAAATTTTTTGCTTTTACAATTAACACGGTCATGTAGTTGATGAAACGAACACAATCTATCGCTCAACGTGATGCGAAACAAAGTTTCCTTACTTAGAAAAGTGTTATTCAGCATGGTGGTCTCTTTTCTAGGTCATCTGGAAACAGTATATATGCCATAAAGTAGCATGAATACATGTCAAAAAATAACTCCTATTAGCCACAAAAATACCTTAACAGGAATTAACATCGAAGGAGTTTAATGTCAATGTGTTAGATTGTTGTGATGAACTTTGTTTTAAAAGTCAATCCAAAGATTCTCCGTAAAGCACTGTAATAAGATCATTTTCGTTACAAAAACGTTACCTGCTGTCTGCTAAGAACTTTCTTAAATCAAACAAACCAATGGAAAATATTGAGGAGTCCTCCGACATAATTTTCTAAACACTATCTTATCCCAGATAAACAACATTCACAGTAATACATCTTATGATTGTCAACGTTTTGAATTGTATGTCTACTTTTACTCCCTGGTGATTTCATTGGAAACACAAGTGTTCAACGTGAATTTCTGTACAAATCATAAAAAATGGTGACAACTGGTCTGTGATGGACTTAACTTACGTACATTCATAAAAGCAGTTGCAATGCTGTATTAAAAACTGTTTTATCATGTTTAGTATCGTTACTCAGCTATTTTATTGTAATTACAAGGACGAAAATTGTAAAGGGTAGGATTTGAACCATCTAACGACATTGAACGTTCAACTTTAACTGTATTGATATTGGCGTAGATGTGTTGGTGACATAGCTTACATAAACGACGATTACAGATTTTTCTTGATTTTTATAGGATGTTGTTACGTCTGGATTATTCGTAACTTTTGCTGTGATTACAAGTATCGAACTAAGTTATGTTACACTGGTTTCTGAAAATAGACTCAATTTTAAGTTGAAGTATATTAACGATATCAAATATAGATAAATCAAGCGTCGTTACATTGAAAACGTGATTATATGAGCTTAATAGGGGCACTGAAGAGTTGACTACAATGGCGGTTGTAATCCAAAAGTCAAGTTTGGTTAAGAGACTATCCCTCCCTTAAGTTGACCGGAGTCACAATAGTTAAGAGCTGTCATTTCAACCTTTTCGTATGTTGTTTTTCTCAGAAGGCTGTAAAAAGTGTAATGCTAATTTAATTGAAAGAATGATGTAAGCCGACCTCTTGGTTTAAGTCCTCAAGACTGAGCAGCCATTTGAGCTTACCGCAAAAGTGCCGTAATATATAGAACGCTAATTTTTCAGTGGTAAATTGCCAACTACATGTCTGCGACTAATTCTTGCAATTTTAAACAATATGTATCCGGATGTCGAGATTTAGCATGTCATTAGTAGAAAGTACTTTCTGAGCTGCTTTGTCGAAAGACCCATGTACGATAGTCGAACCTGATGTATTGAGAGGCATCTCTCGAAACATAACCCAACAAGAACCTAGGACTAATGACATAAAAATTGTTTTCATCTAAAGCGTCAAATAAGTTGACAATGACTGTAACATTCCAAAAATACCTGCTCAAATGATAATGATGCTGACAGCTTCAGTTTAAAAGAGATTCTAAGAGACAATGCTGTCATATGTTCCCCCACAAAGTTAAGTTAAAGTTAATCTCTTCCTCGTTTAAAGTTAAGTAGGTTTGAATATTAATTCAACCACCCCAAGGACAAACCAGAAAAATGCCAGGCAGCATGCGTTTGAATTGCTTCAAAGGCTCTATGCCAATTAGAGATTAATGGCAGGAACTTCACAAGCGGAGGGTCATATCCACTGCCTCTTCAAAGAGGTCGTTCTTGTATAATTAGAACTTCTGGGTTACGGTTGGGGAGTATCTAGAGAAAGAAACGTTCTATCTTGCCCGGGTAATGAACCCAGACACTTCAGTTTTTTGGTGCTATGGCCAGCTAAGTCAAGAAAACAAGTTTTTTTGTGGAATAGAAAGATTTTGTAACTCTCAGTTTCATTTCAAGAGAAAAGCGTTTCGCTTTAGTGTTTTATTAAGCTCATTGCAAATCAAACACATAAGATAGTATGCTAAATATCTGGAACCTATACTAAATGTACTTTTACAAACATCTGTCGTAAGAAAAGTATCATCATAGTTAATCCTACGACGAAACTTGAAATTTTGTCAATTTAGACAACGGTATTACGAAGTATTCAAATATTATAATTAATTCCAAATTGTAACCAATCTTAAGATGCGTTATGGTAGTAGAGTCTTTTGCAGGTGGAAAAAATGAGAGACTAGTAGTGAGGTCGCTAAATTACACTAGTCCGTGTTGTGGCCAGATAGGGTAAACCAGTGGTTCTCAACGGACTGAGTACCGCCATAGAGAAAGCGTTCTTGAAATCTAAGGGGGCATTGGATACCTTTGAAGTCCTAGGGGGAGGTAACATCTTCCAAGGGTGCCACAATTGCTTAGGCTTATATTGTAATGTTATTGCATGGTGTAGGCTGGTAAGAGCATCCCCACATTAATATTATCCATGGATTATTAAACTGGATTGGGGAAAATAAATTGTATCATTAAGCAAGTTATCCATAATTTCTGTCGCCTTACGTTTTATGTTGGTGTTGGCTTACTTGTCTCGTGCTTTGTGATTTAATTTTAGGACATTGTGTCTGCTAATACGAATAGAAGATGGCGATACTATAATGCATGATACATTGTATAGGTATATCCTGTCACAGAAGAGCGATTAACTGCCAATATGTTCAGTGTGTGATGTTGTATCGAGTAAGAACTTCTACAAATGTAACGGAGGTGGACAAGGCTTGTGTGAGCTTTTATGGAAGGTCTAAAATCACGCTTCTAAAATAAAACACGGTTCAAAATGTTCGATGCTAGTGATGAGACTCCAAATGGAGAACTTAGCTCTTCTTATGCCCCTATACCTCACAGTATTGGTAAAACGTTGATCAAGCTAACTGTGGCTGAAGTTTCCTTGAAAGAATAAAAATCCAATTCATGCAAGTTAACCAATAAGTAAGAGCACTATCAGTGCAATGGATTAAAAAATAAATCCTTAGTTATGTGATTTTATCGGAAATTAGTAACTTAATATGCAACTGCTGGTATTCACTGTCAGAAACAATTCTTCAATAAAGAGATCAAGAGAAAACTTTTCATGATAAAACATCAACCTCAGCCATTAAATACATCTTATAATAATGACGTACTTTTGCAATTAAAATTGCGAAATTATATCTGTTGCTGAGCAAAACATTAGGAAATATATTTGGCAAAAATAGAAATTTGTCGTTACAAAATATTCTTTGCAATGCTGAATGCTATTATGATAAATAAATAAATAAATAAATAAATAAATAAGAGTAAAAGTCCAGTAAATCTTTTGCAATTGACTATTGATAGAGACAGATGGCGTTCCATGGTCACCCTAGTCCAAATGGGTGAGAGATGTCGGTATCCGCTATCCAGTGTGACCGATTAACGAAGAGGTCTGGAATTGAGCGGTGGCTCCAAAAAGGTTGAGAACCACTGGTATAGACAGTAGAGCATGTTCATGGCAAATAAGCATGGGTCCGAGGCCAACTAAAATCTGAATAATTTTGACCTCTCTTAGCAGAATGAGATTCTTATGGTTTCATGTTGTTTTTGAGCCTGGTAGTTTCATCACTTAGAAAGAAAGTTCTTTGCGTGTTATCATAACTTTAGACTAGTCACTTTGTTGTATATATAGTTACCTTACCTGTACTTGATATTATCACCAATTATTTGGTAAACGTGTTCCGGTGTTTGTAAACTGACAAGTTTGTTGTCACAAAAGAGAATTTTATAAAATTATACACATATGTCGGGGTTCATACGACTTCGATGTTTGGAAATTCTCTGAATACATACTTTAAATAGCAATTTCTTGCACCGCATCAGTTTTCGGATGTAGAAGATCTCTGTTAGCTTCAATTCATTCTAACGAATGAAATTTCCTTGGGTGATCTTCAACAATCACTGACAAAACTCTTTTCATATCTAAGGTTCTCACTTACACTTTTCCTTGGCAAATATGATTTGATATTTAATGTATTTGACTTGCTTTTGTTGTATACTTACTTGAAGACCGACTTCCCTTGACAATATGTTTGAACGCACATTTTGTTCTTTTGCCTATTGTCAAGTAAGAACTGTTCCTTGGCACAATAGTGTCATGCCGTGGTCTCCCACCAATATCTAATTTCAAAAGAGCATGGGCTTATGTAACAGTGCGGGTATCTGCAACAGCAGCAAACATGCAAGTAACATCTTTGTAACATCTTTATTTATTCATAATCTCAGTCAGAGGCTGAATGAAGTGCCAGAGAAAATATGTAACAGTGAAAATCGAGACTCCTATCTTCTTTCTGTCCTAAACCAAAATTGAGCTTATCTACTGGTGAGTTTTTCTAATTGTGGTCTTGTCCATCAGCAGAAGTAAAGGTTAGGAAAAGAGGTAGACGTGTCTAAGAATGGGACTATTTACGGGTGGGGCTATCTGCAGTAACCGCACTAGTGGTATAGTTGAAGAGTGCTTGCTTTGCGTGCGGAAGGATTCGAACCCAAGATCGGTTTTTATCATATATATATATATATATAATAACTCAACACTCACCAACAGTGTACAAAATTATATATAACTCAAAAATACACCATAATTTTGACGTTTCGATATTATCTTCATCAGATTCTGATAAGGGGAAATTCATTAATTTTTTCTGTGTTTCGGCTTAAGC